>JAFLJL010018811.1:36446-39654 GCA_018398815.1 Conus ventricosus | reverse complement strand
ACAAATAAAATGCAATGAATCACAGTGTTGACAAAAGGAATGCACTGAATCACAGTGTTGACAAAGGAATGCTCTGAATCACAGTGTTGACAAAGGAATACACAGTGTTGACAAAGGAATGCACTGAATCACAGTGTTGACAAAGCAATGCACTCAATCACAGTGTTGACAAAGGAATGCTCTGAATCACAGTGTTGACAAAGGAATTAATGCACAGTGTTGACAAATGAATGCACTGAATCACAGTGTTGACAAATAAAATGCACAGTGTTGACAAAAGAAATGTACTGAATCACAGTGTAGACAAAAGAAATGCTCTGAATCACAGTGTTGACAAAAGGAATGCATTGAATCACAGTGTTGACAAAGGAATGCACAGAATCACAGTGTTGACAAAAGGAATGCACTGAATCACAGTGTTGACAAAGGCATGCTTTGAATCACAGTGTTGACAAAGAAATGCATTGAATCACAGTGTTGACAAAAGGAATGCACTGAATCACAGTGTTGACAAAAGGAATGCATTGAATCACAGTGTTGACAAAGGAATGCACTGAATCACAGTTTTGACAAAGGAATGCACAGTGTTGACAAAGAATGCACTGAATCACAGTGTTGACAAAGGAATGCACTGAATCACAGTGTTGACAAAGGAATGCACAGTGTTGACAAAGGAATGCACAGTGTTGACAAAAGGAATGCACTGAATCACAGTGTTGACAAAAGGAATGCATTGAATCACAGTGTTGACAAAGGAATGCACAGTGTTGACAAAAGGAATGCACTGAATCACAGTGTTGACAAAAGGAATGCACTGAATCACAGTGTTGACAAAGGAATGCATTGAATCACAGTGTTGACAAAAGGAATGCACTGAATCACAGTGTTGACAAAGGAATGCATTGAATCACAGTGTTGACAAAGGAATGCATTGAATCACAGTGTTGACAAAGGAATGCATTGAATCACAGTGTTGACAAAGGAATGCATTGAATCACAGTGTTGACAAAAGGAATGCACTGAATCACAGTGTTGACAAAGGAATGCACAGTGTTGACAAAAGGAATGCACTGAATCACAGTGTTGACAAAGGAATGCACAGTGTTGACAAAAGGAATGCACTGAATCACAGTGTTGACAAAAGGAATGCACTGAATCACAGTGTTGACAAAAGGAATGCACTGAATCACAGTGCTGACAAAAGGAATGCACTGAATCACAGTGTTGACAAAGGAATGCACTGAATCACAGTGTTGACAAAAGGAATGCACAGTGTGACAAAAGGAATGCACTGAATCACAGTGTTGACAAAAGGAAAGCACTGAATCACAGTGTTGACAAAAGGAATGCACTAAATCACAGTGTTGACAAAGGAATGCATTGAATCACTGTGTTGACAAAGGAATGCATTGAATCACAGTGTTGACAAAGGAATGCATTGAATCACAGTGTTGACAAAAGGAATGCACTGAATCACAGTGTTGACAAAGGAATGCACTGAATCACAGTGTTGACAAAGGAATGCACAGTGTTGACAAAGGAATGCACTGAATCACAGTGTTGACAAAAGGAATGCACTGAATCACAGTGTTGACAAAGGAATGCATTGAATCACAGTGTTGACAAAGGAATGCATTGAATCACAGTGTTGACAAAGGAATGCATTGAATCACAGTGTTGAGAAAGGAATGCATTGAATCACAGTGTTGACAAAGGCATGCTTTGAATCACAGTGTTGACAAAAGGATTGCACTGAATCACAGTGTTGACAAAGGAATGCATTGAATCACAGTGTTGACAAAGGAATGCATTGAATCACAGTTTTGACAAAGGAATGCACTGAATCACAGTATTGATAAAGGAATGCATTGAATCACAGTGTTGACAAAAGGATGCGCTGAATCACAGTGTTGACAAAAGGAATGCATTGAATCACAGTGTTGACAAAAGGAATGCATTGAATCACAGTGTTGACAAAGAATGCATTGAATCACAGTGTTGACAAAAGGAATGCACTGAATCACAGTGTTGAAAAAGGAATGCATTGAATCACAGTGTTGACAAAGGAATGCATTGAATCACAGTGTTGACAAAGGAATGCACTGAATCACAGTGTTGATAAAGGAATGCATTGAATCACAGTGTTGACAAAAGGAATGCATGAATCACAGTGTTGACAAAGGAATGCATTGAATCACAGTGTTGACAAAAGGACTGCACTGAATCACAGTGTTGACAAAGGAATACATTGAATCACAGTGTTGACAAAGGAATGCTCTGAATCACAGTGTTGAAAAAGGAATGCTCTGAATCACAGTGTTGACAAAGGAATGCTCTGAATCACAGTGTCGACAAAAGGAATGCATTGAATAACAGATTTGCTGAACTGCAGGCAGTATGTTTCCATTCCACATTGTGGGAACTTGATAAATAAATGACCCCCTAACCGTTTGTTTCCGTTTTCAGCTCTGGAGGCTTTTGACTGTCGACAGTCAGATGCAGATGTAGATAAGAACAGACGGTCACAGCAAAATCTGGTATGGCCCGGCAAATGAGAGCATTTAAAGAGTCAATATGTTTACCCCGAATAATCAGTATCCACAAGATTTTTGTTGTTGTTTTAGCATGGATAACTTTTTCAAGAAATTGCCCGATTTTTATGATCGCCTCACCGACCACACAGAGATCGTTTAGGACAGTACAGAAAGTCCTGTTACAAAGAAGAAGAAGAAGAAGAAGAAGAAGAAGAAAAGGCGAAGACGAAGAAGAAGAAGGAGGAGTAGGAGGAGGAGGAGGAGGAGGAGTAGGAGAAGAAGAAGAAGAACAACAACAACAACAACAGCAACGACAAAAACAGCAGCAACACTATATACATATACGTACATAATGATGCACACCAAACAGCTAAACTACTGATATCCTCAAGGGAGATCACTCGACATCATAATGAAGGTATCAACTATTCTGCTTAATCCTTTTGGGTTTTTTTAATCCCAAGATTTCAAAGCAACGTAAACAAAAATTAATAACAAATCATGAAAGTGAAAAGCAAAGCCAATAAGGAATCCATACTAATAAACAGGAAAACTGTACAACTGACAGACAGAGTCCACACAGTGAAGTGTTTACAATCTTGCTGGTAGTTGCCACATCGTAAAAGGAAAGCTGGTATGTTATACATTAGAACAAGAGACAAAAGATTGTGGAG
>JAFLJL010018811.1:26446-28946 GCA_018398815.1 Conus ventricosus | reverse complement strand
ACAATCTTTTTTTGATACATCTGTATAATCTATATCAAAGGAGGCTTTACTTTGTTCCCATTTTGGAATAGGTGAATATGTGGGTTTTTGGGCAATGTTGTTTTTATCTATTTTAGTATCCTTTAGAAGATCGGAGGAAAACGAGTAAATAGACCTAGTTGATAGTATATTTTGGGCACGTTTTCCGAAATCCTCCTCTGATTTTAAACATACTTCTTCTGAGCTAAAATTGTTTTGTGAAAAGCTCTTTAAGATAAATTTTGAAGTAGAAGCTTTCCGAAGTTCTGCAAGAGGTAAGATTCCTACCTCATTATACGTCCCTAAGTTAGATGTATGTGTGGGAACCCCAAGGGCAATTTTATAAGCTTGCAATCAGTACTCTGAGGTTTATTTAACAGGTATTGAGGAGCATTAAAGAATACTTCCTGAGCATAAGTTAGTCTTGAGCGTATAAGGGCAGTTGCTAAGATGGATAACGATTTCGAATCCTGTCCCAAGATTGTTTGCTAATTATTTTTAGGAAATTCAAGCTCTTTCTTGCTTTGTTTAAAATATATTCAATATGAGCGTTCCAAGATAACTTACTACTTAAGATAACACCCAAAAATTTGACACTTTTTGCATAGTTTAAAACAATGCCATCCAACGTGAAAGTAGGAAGTTGTCCTGGATCGTAACCAGCATTAAAAAGAATCATATTAGATTTTTCTGGGGAAAGAGAAAGACCATTTACATTTAAAAATCACTGATCTTATTTAATTCAAGTTGATACTTTATTTTGATGTAATTTAATGATCTTGATGGTGTATTTCTTTTCATTGTCACTTTTGTCCATAGGCATATATCATCACAAATTGAGCCACTTCAGTATCTTCAGAAAGACCTTTAGGGAGGTCAGAGATTAAAATATTAAATAATATTGGGGAAATTACTGAACCTTGGGGTAAACCCATTTGTAAGGGTCTTGGGTTGGAATACGTATTTCCTATTTTTGCTTTATACCTTGTAGAAAATCTTGAATAAAATTGTATATGTTCCCACTGATTCCGATATTCTTTATTTTGTACATTAGTCGATTGTGCCACACTTGTTCATAGGCTTTACGAATGTCAAAAAAAGTAGCGAGGACGTTCTTACGACGTGCAAATTGATGTTTTACGTGTGTTGTAAGTTTTACTAAGTGCTCAATTGTAGATCTGCCTGCTTGGAATGCAGCTTGGTTGATAGGAATGATGCAGTTTTTATTGCAATGATGAATTAGCCTTTTTAACACTATCTTTTTCATCAGTTTACACGTGTTAGACGTTAATGATATTGGCCGACAGCTGTTTATATCACTGAGTGGTTTTCCTTTTTATGAATAGGAATTATAATTGAGTGTTTCCAAATTAGGGGCATTTTGCCACTGTCCCAACATTTTTGGAAAAACAAATGTAGAAATTTTATGATATTTTGCGGGAAATGACTTAATATTTCATTTGAAATGCCATCTAATCCCACTGATGTCTTTTTATTTAGATTAATAATACACTCATTGACTTCCTGCAATGTTATAGCAGAATTTAGATAGTGATTTTCTGTTGGTTTTGGGCTATCATAGATTTTTTCTTTTCTTCACGTTCGCGGTGTTTTTTCTTGTCCAAGGATAAGCTGTTATGCAAATAAGTCAGCAAATGCTTCAGATTTATCAAAATTTGACGGAAATTGATATTGTTTTAATTTGATCGGACAATGTGGAAAGCTAACTCCATTTTTCATTGTCCACTGGCTCGCCATAGTGTGTCAGTGAGCATTATTTTCCTTCCTATCTGCTGACTGAGAGTTAGTATGAGTGTGTGTGTGTGTGTGTGTGTGTGTGTGTGTGTGTGTGTGTGTGTGTGTGTGTGTGTGTGTGCGTGCGTGCGTGCGTGCGTGCGTGCGTGCGTGCGTGCGTGCATGCGTGCGTGCGTGCGTGCGTGTGTGTGTATGTGTGTATGTGTGTGTGTGTCTGTGTGTCTGTGTGTCTGTGGCTGTGTGTCTGTGTGTGCGTGCGTGTGTGTGTGCGTGTGTGTGTGTGGTGTGTGTGTGTGTGTGTGTGTGTGTGTGTGTGTGTGTGTGTGTGTGTGTGCGCGTGCGTGTGTGTGTACCTTCAGCCATAGGATGTGTTTGGGTTTGGGCACAGAGTGCACGATGCACTCCAGCTGCCCCTGGTCCCCCTCCTCGGCGTACTGCGTCACCTCGCTGTGAATGGAGGGCTTTTCTGCAGGACATAACATCCACACACCACCACAATGAGGACTGGATACACAGACACAGACACTGACAGACCGACCGACCGACCGACAGACAGACAGAAACACATACACAATCACACCCACACATAAACACACACCCACACTTACACACACACACACACACACACACACACACACACACACACACACACACACACACACACACCACACACACAGCCTGACAGAAACACCCACTCACACAAACACACCCGCACATAAACACACAG
>JAFLJL010018811.1:7500-13459 GCA_018398815.1 Conus ventricosus | reverse complement strand
CCACTCACACTACACCAACACTCACATCACACTAAACGATGAGCGTCATCTCTTCCTGGTACGACCCACGCTGTTGGCGGCGGTGCAGGCGATGTTGTTGTCGTTGTTGTCGTAGGAGATCTGGTGTAGGGGACAGCGTGTTGCTGCTTGGTCTGCCAGCTCCTGATTGTTCCGGTACCCCCTGACAGGAGAGGAAAAGGGGGTGGGGTGGGGTGGGAGGGGGAACGGCGGGGGATTGGGGGCGAGGGGAGGGGAAGGGGGGGGGGCAGGTGGGTTTTAAACGGAAATGTTGGGTTCAACACTGGCTATGATGATCATCCCTCAAGAAGAATGAGGTGTTGTGAAGGAATGTTTGTCATCAAATAACGCACGTACGCACGCCCCGCCATGCACGCGCACACACACATACATACACATAAAAACCCACATACACACACTACACATAAAAAACACATACACACACAAAACATACACACACACACACACACACACACCCCACACACACACACACACACACACACACACAAACACACGCACGCACGCGCGCATGCACACACACACACACACACGCACACACACACACACACACACACACGCACACGCACGCACACACACACACACACACACACACACACACACACCCCACAACACACACACACACACACAACACACAAGCTGGTAAAACGAATAAAAGGGGAAAAAAATAAAACATAAATTAACAGCCTAACAAAAAACGACAACAGAGAACATAGTGATACGTATATTAAAACCCCTCCTTACTTTCACTCAAAAACTGAAATAATTTCCCTTCTTCGTTTCCCCTGTGATAAAACCCATTCTTTCAGAGGACGGGTAACCTTGAGGTTTTCCTAAACACACACACACCACACACACACACACACACACACACACACACACACACACACACACACACACAAAGAGGGGAGAGAGAGGAGGGAGAGAGGGGAGAGAGAGAGAGAGAGAAGAGAGAGAGAGAGAGAGAGACTCAAGAACTCGAGACTCAAGATGATTTATTCATATTAGGCCTCAGCCCATCTGAAGGGGGGTTTGAAATTTAACTGGATGAGGTTATACAACAGATTCAGATTATAACTAAGATGATAGTAATTGTAATCATGTTACACTACAGTCATGCATAACACCTCTTAGTTTAAAAATCCTTTAGACAGAAGCAATGAAAGGTTACTACATCTTCGGGGATAGTCGATGACATCAACAGACCTCGATTTAAACAGTGAAGGATGTCTATAATTTTTGGGTTTAATTAACGAGGAGAGGAGAAGGGGAGAGAGAGGAGAGAGAGAGAGAAGAGAGGGGAGAGAGAAGGGGGAGAGAGAAGAGGGGAGAGAAGAGAGGAGAGAGTGTAGTGTAGATGTAGCTGTTTATTCGTAAAGGCCATAGCCCCTTAGAAGGGGGATAATATAAAGGACCTTTGCATAATCCATTTCTAATCAGGAGTACAAACTAAGTAGTACAAAATTCTTCGTTTAAACCCTTTGTAAAAATTACACAGCAAGCTGCTTCACTATCTTATCATTTGTCGATGACATAACAAAATTAATCTGAATAGTGATGGATGCCTATAGTATTTATGTTGAATACACTGTTGTCTAAGATCACTTAATTCAGGACATGAAAGAACAAAATGAACTTCAGTTTCTTGAGATTCCTGACATAATGGACAACAGTAACACGATCGTTAAATGTCTGTAACGCTGGAATGTGCATAGATATCCGATATACCAAATCTGAACTTGGTTATGATACATTTCAAATGTCTGTCAATAACCATTGACAAATACCTCGGAACACAAGTATAGGATTTAGCATTCTATAAATATCAAATCTATTGCTGTCTTCAACATGAGAGTTCCACCTCTGCCAACTACAATCAATCAATGTTTGTCTGAAAAACACGAATAAAAGCATTTATATCGCCAACACCCTGATTTTCCCATACAAAAACCAATTCCATATGCATACAACTTTAGCCTTACATTCGAGACCCAATTTTTCTTACCCCTTGCATCTAAATCCACGAGCATCGTATTAGGCCTTATAAGGCAATCTGTGTGTTTCCATTTGCGTTATCCTTAACCAGAAACGAATACATTTAACCACTGATATCAAATAGATAGGATATCGATTAGTCTCTCCATATACCAAATCATTTGGTGTTCTCATCGAAACACCAAGAAATTTCTTCAGAGCGTACAAATGAATTTTCTCAATATGCATAGCAGCAGAATCAAAGCCCCATAGCTCAGCACATATTGTAACATTGGCTGAATTTGAATATCAAATAATTTCAACAACAAAGATAAAGATTCGTTATCTAACTGTGCCAATTTCCTCAAAATACACAATAAAGCATGTTTAGCTCTACTTGCAAGATCTTTACAAGCAAAGGTAAAGCTTAAGCGCGTAGAAAAATAAATACCAAGATATTTATAAGCATTCACTACGGGCATTTCGACTCCATTATATGTCCACCTTTCTCTGGCGGCAAGATAACCGCCCTTTCTAAACACAATTATATTACTTTTGGTCATGTTTATTTTTAGCTGCAATGCAGAAGAAGCTCTTTCTAAACTGTTCAGCTGGGTTTGTAAACCAATTACTGTTTCAGACATTAATACAACATCGTCTGCTAACAAAAGAATGAAAATTTCCAAAAAATCATTTATAAACTTTGCTCCATGTCGTCCAGAATTGGTAACTTCTAATGTCAGTTCATTAATAAATAAGGAAAACAATGTAGGACTGCCAACATCACTTGCTTAACACCAGTCGTGCAGTTTATGCAATCAGTCAAAGACCCACCGCTTCTCACTCTAGCTTTGACGGAGTCATACATGCTCATGACACTTCGATATAATTTCCTCTGATTCCATTTTTAAACAAATTATGCCACAAAATACTTCTATTAACAGAATCAAAGGCTTTTTCGAAATCAATAAAAGCAACATATAATTTGCGATTCAAACAAAATTGTTTTTGCACAAATGCCATCAAAGTAAACATATGATCTATTGTAGAATAGTTCCGCTTAAATCCAGTTTGAAATTCACCAGTGAGGTTCTTATCTTCTACCCAGTCTGTACCTTCTGTTGATAACAGCACTGTATAGTTTACTACAAATGTTACACAAAGAAATGCCTCTGTAATTGCTTGGATTATCAACATCACCTTTCTTGTATAAAGGGAGAACAATAGATTCAGTCCACAGTTTCAGGAAACACACCTCTGTCAAACAAGCATTAAAAAATTTTGTGACAAAATCTAACAACAAATCAGATTTACATGCATTTTTTACATCTCACCAATGATTCCATCAGGGCCGCTAGCTTTACGATTCTTTAATTTCTTTAGAGCCAGCAGAATCTCATCTCTTGAAATTGGACGATTTAATGTATCATCACTGGTAATATTGTTATCATTGGTATCGTTGTTACCATGTCATCACTACCACCTTCATCGTCCATAATATTACAGATATCTACTTCTTTTTCAAGCAATTTCTGAAAGTGCTGAAACCAGTTTTCTAAACTAATATTATTAGAAGGTTGTTTACTTTTGTTGTGATTCTCCGCATTGAATTCCAGAATTCTTCTGGTTATTTACAGAGGATACCAGTTTTTCTAACATAGCTCGATTAAACTGTTTACGTTTTGTTTTCAGAAGCTGTTTTAGTCACGTCTGGCATTACTATAAGAAACATGATCTGGTGGCAATAAAGTACGACGGTATCTATTTAACAAATTTACGGCCTTTCTCTTACCAGACTTACACTCCACATCATACCAGTTCATCATCTAACTATGTTTTACATTTACCTTGCTCTGTTTTTTCATGCACTCAGCTGCTTCTTTCAAACAACTGTTAATATACATAGAGCTTCATTTATATCCACATCAATTACACTGATCGCCATTTCAACTCTCTGTTGAATCTCAGGGGAGCAAACTATATCACTAAATACATTAGTATACGTCTCATTCCAAACATACTTTTCAATGAAAAGGTTAGAAACATTTCTTTCTGTGTTATTCATGCAGTCATTTGTGACACTGAGGTTCATCAACAAAGGCATATGGTCTGACTCGATTCTTTCTAGCACTTGTAATGTACAATCATTCGAGAAACTCAAAAACATATCTCGTGACATTAAAAAATAATCAGTTACACTATTACCTCTCTCAGAAATATATGTGTAGCGACCATTTAGTTCGCCCTGACACATACCATTCAAGATACAAAATTCAAAGCGGTGCACATATTGATTAACATTTTACCATAGTTATTCAATACATTATCTTCAGATTTCTGTTTGTACATAAGGAGTACTTACATACTGATCATCAATAGGTAAACCATCATCTTTAATCATGTGAAAAGTTTGAAGTTCTACTGTTCAAATCACCACTTAATAAAACATAAACATCATCAAGAGCAAGTATACAATCACTCACAAATTCTTCAAGCATACCTATTCCATTTTCAATATCAGAATGTGTATAATACGGTGAATCAAATCGGTGGTACGTAAGCACATATGTAAAGGATATCTTTGTTTGCGCAAAACAGAGATTTATCAATGACAAAAGCAACACAGTTATCAGATTTAATATCTAATAGCTTAATGAACGAGCAGAGCTCGGTTTAACAAGACATACCAGACCACCAGAACGCCTTCCACGAGCTGTAAGTTTAATGGCAGGTTTGCAATACGATTTATAACCTACAAACACAGATGAATGAAAGTCTTCCAGGAATGTTTCATTCAAACATATGAAGTCAAAGAACAACAAAAGAGACAAATTCTTTATCATGCAATTTAGACAGTAAACCATTCACATTCCAATGGAGAAAAGAAAAAGATTTAGATGTTTATTTACAAAGAAACAATCTGAACTGCCACTGTCAGCAAACCCGGGGAGAAGCATTGCACGTGCCGTTATGACGCGCGTCATACACAGATACGGATTCAACCAACACACGCTCACTGTTTACACACACATGTTCAGGTTTGGTGGTTGAATCGCTAGCACACAACAAACCAGGTCAACCGTTCCACGATCAGCACGTGCCAGCTCTGTGTCATACCCGTTACGGGTGACAGCAAAACCGGTGCACCTGAAGGTCTGTTCCCTCTGTTGAAAAACCACACACAATGTCTTCGGGCCGGCCACTGTCCTATTTCATTTCCACCAGCCTGTCACTAGAATCGACAGAATATTTCTTACCGTCTATCAGGAGGTGGTTGAAAGCCTTTGTAGCTCGTTTTCCTTCATTGCGAGCTTTCTTTTTAAGTGTGGAATCAACCTTTTCCTGACTTCTCTTACACGGGTAGAAAAGTCTTCACCAATGAAAAACCTGACTTCCCCTGAGCTTGCCCTTTGCCTTTAGCACCTCTACCTTCTGTTTATAGAATACACATCTGGCAATCACAGGGGAGTCAGACTTAGAACTTATTCGAGGTGAACCCTGTCAAATTCACATCATGTGACAGTCCAAGTTTGTCATGTGAGAAGATCGTTTACCATACCTTCACACTCGGTCGGTGTCTCGTTCTCCTCCTCTGTAAGCCGTAGAAATAAGGTTATTCCGTTTGGACCGTCCTCAAGGTCGTCCGTCTTCGTCTCCAGGTCAGCAACCCTCCGGCTGAGATCGTCGTGTCTCCTCTGCAGATCCACGTTCTCTTCAGGAGCGTGGACGACCTCCTCCTTCAGCCCCCTCAGCTCATCCTTCTGCAGTCCACGTAGTCTCGTGCAGGATGCGGATTTCTTCTTTCACCTCCAATCTTGGTGTCTAGCTTCACGCCCAAGGAGTGAGCCATGCCACAATGTCAGAGAGAGTAGGCTGGCTTGCTGCTTCACTGGAAGTGCCACCTGAAGGTTGTCCGTTCTGTCCAAGCTGACTCTGCTACTGGTTGACC
>JAFLJL010018810.1:57559-83134 GCA_018398815.1 Conus ventricosus | reverse complement strand
AGACAGAAAAGACGACAGCCCGGACAGACAGACAGACCCAAACACGAACAGCTCAACGTGGTTGAGGCATTCCAGGCCGGTTGTAGCTTGTGCCCCCCCCCCCCCCCCCCCCCCCCCCCCCCCCCCCCCTTCTATGCTGCCTGCGGCTAGGCGCGACCGAATGTGACCTATTTTCTGATTGGCTGAAAATCCTTTTCTCCGGTGAGGTCTATGATTAGCCTATATGCCAAGTTAGTAAATAAGAGGCCCAGTTGATTCAGAAGTAGATTTAAAATATGACTTATCACAAGATACGGTTTTAAACAAGTCCTAGAAACTTCCTGTGACTTGTATTACAGATTGGTTACGTTGTTGTGCCCATTCATCATGGGTTTAATTTCGTTTAATCATATTAATTTTGATCATGAAATTTAATCGCAATTAAAAAATGTGCGATCAGGAGAAGAAGACGCCACAGGACAACCTGCAGGACCAATTTGCAGGACCAAGTTATAGTGCCACAAGTGAATGTACGCAAGTGACTAATGTATTTACTAAGCCTAAAAATCCTGGGACGTGTTGAGGTGGGGTAAACTAGCTGAATTGGAACAGTCTGAGAAAATCAAAACCAATCAGCAACAACAAAAATTGTTAGATAGTAAGACAGGCCTCGCCTGCACATCAAAAAATCAATTATTCATCAACACAATCACAAACAAACGATAAGATGTTTTATTATGTATTGCCGTGTTGTTGTTGGTGGGGGGAGTGTATGCATACAAATGTCTAACGCCATACTTAGCAGCAAAGTTACAAACCCCCACAATGCAGTAAAGAAGAAGAACCAACTTCTGCAAAAAAAGTGCAAATCCTCCTGCATGAGACCCATTTCTATGGTATGTTTTTAAGAACTAGATAAAGTACATTGTTAAGAACAAATATAAGTACATGTTAAGTTGATTATCAGAAGTACTTTTTCTAAGTTAAGTGCATGTATATTACAAGTAAAGTGTAAGTAAATTATAGTTCTTTTTTTTAAGTAATAGTTAGGTTCTTAAATAAGTATAGTATTAGGTTCTTTTGTTATGTTTTTGCTTAGGTTCTTAATTAAAGTACTAGTTAGTTCTTTACGGTTTTAAGTTTTTGATATGTCTTAAGTATGTTGAGTTTGGTTTTAAGTTAAGTACAGCTAAGTTAGTTAAGTGATCTTTTAAAGTTCTCCAATGCCAATACTAGCATTTGATAACTCCTGGACTGAGTTAAGTTCTCTTGTTATTGTTAGAGACTAGTGATTTTCTTGTTATCAGCAGTTGTGTTTACTAGAGGAAGAGCAAATGAGCGCAGATTAACATTTGTGTGATATAATCTTTGTTCTCTAAAGAGAGCTTGTTGTAGTGTCGTGAGTTTATATTTTTTGATACTTCTTTACTTATGCCTTGCTTTTTTTTCATTACTGAAGTCTGCGACTAGCCAACGCTTTACATCTTGACCGCAACCACATATTCTTTGATAATTGTCCATTAGTTCACCTTCATCTTCCATCACTTTCTTGTTCATGTTGAATGTAAAGGGAATGTCTTTTTGATAGTCGCATGTGTCGTACATCCATCAGTTCTTTTAGCTACTTCTGTTCTAAAATCCTTATAGATGTTTCTGTGGGAACGTCTTGAATAAAAGAGTCATTGTCTGTTGTAAAGTACTCTTGCTTCTGGGTTACAGCGGTTTTAAGTAGTCGTACAGAAATTCTAACATCAATAACTTTGCTACCTAATACGGTAAAAGCCGATTAACACTGGATTGTCCAACTTATCATCCTTTTTCTTCATCATAATGCCACCAGACTGTCGTTTTTTAAATCTTCAAAGTCTTGATAGATTGGGTTTTTAGAGGAAATCTTAATAGCAGGGTTTTTCTTTTGATAACTATAGAAACATCTTTGCGATTGTGTACGTTCTCCTGGTTTTGCCAATATAACAGCTGTTGTGCATCAGTTTTAAGAAGTCTTTTTCTGATGATACAGTGGCTTGGGTTCTTAAGATTCAGTCTTCTTCTTGAGTATGGTCTCATAAAGGGATCTTGGTCAAAAGCAAGATTCTGTGAATCTGCTTGTCAGTTTCAGTCCGTGTCTTAGTATAATACGTAGGAGTCTGTAATGACAACACATTTTTGTTTTGTGGCGGAGATTGGGAAAAAGTTTAGGCGGGCTCAATAGGACTAATTCTTTAATCTTTATGCGGCCCTGGGGTAATCGTTTGTGAAGATCGTGTTAATCTCTTTTGGTTTTCTTAGTCTACTTCCAAGGATTAGTCCCGCTGATTATCAGGCGTAGCTGTGACAGAATTCCTCAACAGTTTTCAAACGTCATGTGGCCATTTTATCATTTAAAGTTTCTTAGAGAAGCGGTTTGATCATGGCCATCCCTATACAGATTGTTAGCGTCTAAGTACATTAGTAGTTAGGCGGGTTAGTAGGATCTTAGTTCGTCTAAATATTTGTTGTAGGCTTTGCAGTTAGGATGGGACGCCAATGCTAATACCTCCCCTCAGCCGTCTTCAATCATCTGGAGTGGTAGTTGGGAGATCAGAATTAAGATCAATCTGAAATGTTTTGTAGACTTTAATGAAGCGTCCCAAGATAACCTGGGCTGAGGATGTTATGTGATGGAGTATAAGTTGTATGTGTCTTTGCAGTAGATCTGTATTTCAGAAAGGACGTCTGCTAATTAACACACGTCGGCAATAAATATTGTTCGTGATAGCGCCCATCGTTTCACAGTGTAACTTATGTCCAAGGCTTTCTGAGGCGTATTCATTTTCAGCTTCAGTATGTCTTTGCCTTATGACTAGAAAAGAAAGCGCCTTTTAGGGAGGAGGAAGTGAGTCATTCGTAAAACCTGTCCCACGAGTTCTTGTATTCATAGGATAAAACTCCTTTGCGCACTAAAGACGGATCAAAGTATTGTTTAGTGATTGGGAAAAGTCTTGTAGCGATCCTGCTAATTTATCCAAAACTAAGGCCATCAGATGCTGGGCTGTGTCATAAAAGGATTAAAGTGTTCAGAGTAAATAGTCATGTACTTTTCTGAAGCTGTGCAATGCTGGGTATACCCTCCTTATATTCAGAGGTCACTGCTTGCATGAGGAAGTGAGAATCGGAGCCTCTTAGGTTATGAAAGAAGATGGGCAGTTTCCATGTCTTAGGTTCAACCCTTATGCTGAGTTACAATTGTTGTGTGCTTGCACCTCTAAACTTTCCAGTAATGTGTCGTGGGTCTCTTACTGCGTTGCTATTAATTCTTGGTTATCATATCAAACAGTGTGTTTGATGAGTTAAGTTATAGCGTTCTTGGTCTTCAGGAGTAATAACATGTCTGAAAGTTTAGTTGGTGGGAGTAGTAATTGCGAAGTTGTTTAATACTGCTCTAGAATCTACTAGCTGCGTTGGGATCCTCTGTAAATCTCGAGTGTTGTGTGTTGTCAGTTTGAACTAACAACATTAAACGCATAAGACCAGATCTGATGGTGGGTTAATAAGGTTGTTTCTGTTATGGTGTGTGGGCCATTGTACTGCGGTAAGAGCGATTCAATGTCAGCACTTAACCACGTACGGAGCTCAATTTGTGTTTGTGTATATTTTTAAAACTAACTTTAGACCCTGGTTTAGGTGTAATAAGGGTTTGGTTTCACAGTCTACATTACGTTTACAAGATTCCTTTTGCCTGGACAGCTGCTTCTATTGTGGAAATTCTGTCCTTACACCTTCAAAAATATCTTTTTTAGCATGATCCTTTGATGTATAAGCCAGAAGTCGTTGCCTTTATTGTTATTGATTATTACATAATGATCTTTTGTTCTATCTTCAAACAGTGATCAAGTCTATGGTTTGTTAACCGGTTTGCTAAAGTGGGGCGTTGGGAGAAAAACCTAGAGGCACATATTAGCTTCTTAACAGACCATGTGTTTTCGTTTACATGGGATTGGGTTGTTTTGTTCTTCAACTGAGATATACTTTCAATACTTACTGGAAAAGGTTATGTTATCATAAGTTCAGCTCTTGTTTGTTGCTTCATAATTAGATACTCTTTTTGCGTTCTTGTTAACAGGATGTAAAAGGTGTCTAAACCTCACAACTTAAAACACATGTTGTCAGAATTTTTTTTGTTTATGTACTGCTCGGTTTTTAATATAACTTCTTGTGGGAAGGGAAGGGGTGTATTGCCAACTTTGGGATAGAACTTTGTTTGTTACAATTAATTTCAAGGACTGTCCACTTCAGTACCAGCCTGATCCCTTAACTTTGCTTCTTCACTTGCTATGGTTAAACTGTGTAAGCTTGTAGTCAGCCCAGTTAGAATAAGTCGCGATAGCTAATAACTTCTTTCTGCCTTGTTGTAACCCAGACTCCCATGTTACTATCTTCAGGGGTTATTTATAATCAATCAGACGGCAATTTGAACTTTTACGGGCCGCTTCCATTGTGAGACTCTGGGTTTGTAGAGATAGCTATGTGTACGTTTCTTGAACATTTTTGGGGTTTTATGATTGTCCATTGGGTCTACTTCACTTAAATATTGATATTTGGTTTGTGCCGCTACCTTTCACCAGTGCGCTGGCTGGCAGTTTTTCAAAAACTCAGACGTGTTTGTGGCCTCGTGAGGCCTCTATTTTTTAACTCAAATATTTACGTAGATTAAAAAATAATGTATTTAAAGTAAAGTAACCAGGCATTTTTTCTTTTACTTCACCAATGTGCCGCAACACTTCAAGACACGTTTACCTTACAATAACTAACCGCCTATATTTAGCTTTTTCTGAAATCACTACAGTCTATGTTTATCACTTTGTTTTGCTTTGCTAAAACAGTTCACTATGATCTTTTATCTTTAATTGTCTTTATCTTCTCAAAACCAAAATTCACTAAAACAATGTTTAATAATTTCATTGTTGCGCCAAATAGTTCATTACAATTCTTTTTAAAAGCCAGATTCAACGGTTTGGGCAAGGCCATTTTTTTATAAAATAAAAAAAAAAATTTTAATTAAATCTGCAAAAACAATTCATTGCCCACACACGCTCAATAACACCGCTTTTTGACGCACTCTCACACACACACACACACACACTCACACACACACACACACAACTACACACACACACTCACACTCCACACAGCAACGCACGCACACTTTGTCGGCGGTTGTCGAAGCAATAATCAATAACTATGCGGCTTCGTCCTAACACCTGACGCTGACGCTATGCCCTTCACGGGACTGCGATTTGAGGGAATCGGAAAACTCATTGTTTAAATTTTGTAACGAAGTGTATTTTCTTAGTTACGCAATATATCCACGTCTCTGTTGCCCATACTTGTTAAGATTCTGTGGGCCCATTGCGTGTCTTGAATTACTAGCAAATCTCGATTTTATTTCCTAATTTTTAGTTGCCATGAGCACTTACAATGTTGTTTCGTTCTTCGTCATGTTATTGTATTCTCTATGGTTTGCCATGTGTACTCACAAAATGTTTTGTTTCGATTTCATTATGTTAATGAGTTTTGCCACAGGCACTTAAGATTTTCTGTCATTGGTATTTGTTTAACATATTATTTTTTGGAAGCAAAATCAGGTCAACTCACTTGACAAAAAATTGTTCTCAAGGAAAATACAGTGACAGGAAAATCCAGTGCGCATGTCCATCTGAAGCAGACGACAACTCTGGGCCTGCGATCAATACGGGCTCAGCCGCAAGTGAATCAAGGGTGGTGGGGTGCAATCAATACTAGACGGGCCTCTGATTCTGTCGACCAGTCATTCAGTCGTAAACCATTTAGCCTATTTTGGCCTTAACTGATCGTGTGTTGGTTTTTTAAATGTTCTGTTTAATTGCCTCAGTGTCTACCTTTTCGTGAAGTAAAAGTCTTTCTCCCCCTCCTTTTGAAGTTTAATTTTTTGCGCTGTAATCCCACCTCAGCCAAACCCTTTCTGAAATTCTTCGTCCGTAATGTTTTCATCCTGTAATGATTTGCTTATTCTTAATCTTTATGAAAAAAGTTTTGCCAAGCTAGGGTTACAATGGCATGTGCTTTTGTAATTTAGGAGTTAATTTTTTAAAACAGCACTTACAATCATGAGATAGCGCCTAAGCCTAAACCCCAAAACCCTCCTATGCTAAAGGGCCGGGGCCCCAACCCCGGTGGGTTAAAACGGCAACACTAGAACCGGCACTTACGCTACCTACAGCCGATGAACCAGTGATTACATAAGAAAGAGTATTTAAAGCTTTAGCATTTCTTTCTATAAGCCTATACTTATCTAAGTCGCTTTCTATTTCCTTTTAAAGTTCAGTTATTTGCTCTAACCTAAACTTGTTGAACCTCCATTTTTTAAATAAGATATTTTATTAATTAACTTGTACATGTCTTCTTATTAATCCTTCTGGCAGTACTTCATTAACAGAGAAAAACCCGCAATAAAATCAACATACTAATGAGAATAAAGTCGAGTACTGTTAGTTTGTCTTTGTAAACCATCACAGTAACCTTGTCAGACGATACATGGGGTTTATTTCATCTCCGTTTTTATAATTGCAATAACGACTTAGGGGGCCCATCCAAGGTTTCAGCCTTTATTTGTATACCTCTGATTAGCGTATGTTCTGGCAAACTAGGATCACCCTCCCTCAGAGTAATAAATAAGCGAAAATCATCGTCATTTTGCCAAGGTAGTGATTCTAGTTTTGGGAAAATTTCTAAGCCGACATGGCAAATGAAAAAACTGCTGCGTTACTGAAACACGACAAAAAAGCAGAAGAGCACACAAAACAAAGTGTGAATAACAGCGATTTAATGCACGACACAAAACAGGACCAAGAAATTTTCGGCAATATCCCTTTCCCCACAGCGACAAAAAAAAGAAAAACAGACATAAACATGCACAATACTCCCCTTGTGAAGCCAAATGGTGAATGTCTAAGCCGACAGTCTCATTCCCCACTTCAGCTAAGGACTTCTTTCTCTGTAGCTATATTCAGAACCCCCTTAGTTATTTCAATCCTGTTTTTTTCTGTTGTGTTCCCTGGGGCAAGGCTAACAAGGGAAAGGGTCCTTTATTTAAGGCTTTTCTAAAATTGTTTTTTTTTATCATAGTTACATTGGGGCTTCGTAGTTCAAACTTAGATTCCAAGCAATTTCAGGAAGCAACGCCCAAGCATTCTCTCTTTTAGGGAAGTTTGTATTCGGGGTTTGCCAAAATCGTTGCCCTTAAATTTCTTATCTCTTCTAGGGTAGGATGCTGCTGTCGTTTTTTGTCTTCAATTTCTATTCGTTTGTAAACCCCATCATCTTGAACTCAAATCCAAAAACATTTCCTGGCACTCCTATTAGATCAAACTTGGTTGTGTCTGCTAGGTCTTTTAGCTCTACTGCAGTGCATTTAGGAGCTAGCTCCGTTTTTTTTCTGGCCCCCGAGACATCTTTTGATAATTAAAAATTAATAAAAAAAATTGTTATAAGCAGTAAATAAAAAACCCAATCTACAATAAACAAACGTATTGAACTGGAGGGTCAGTCCTCAAGCATAGCTTAGCGTGTTTTAGATTTTTCTAACTGCCTTTATTTTTTTTTTAACTCATCTTTGTCCCTTTTATATAATTTTCACTTAAGCATTCTAAAAAACTTTCTTTGTCCTTAGTGTAAAATAACACAACCGATTTAACTGCGATCTAAAGTCTTTTAAGACTGCATTGTATTTTTGAGTTAAAAAGCCACCAGAAACTAATGCGTGTCGTCCACTAAAGGCTAGCTTTGACAGAGCTTTTTTTTTTTTAACAATGTCTCGTCGCTGAACAGTCATCAATAATAAACATGTTTCAGTTCCCTCAAATAGCCTATAGAAATTTGTTCTAAACAGTCGCTCAGTTTGTCGCTAGAATCAACTAAAATATATTCTCGTCTGTCCAAATGAACTTCCTTTCTTTGTAAGACTTGTTGTGTTTAATGGTTGTGCAGAATATAACATGTGCTCGTAATGAAACCTGCATATTTTGTAACAAATCAAGTACGAAGACAGTTTTCCCACACCCAGTAATCCCGAAAATAAAGAACAGTGTGGATCTTTGGCAGAAACTTCAAGCTATCCATCTGTTTTTATTAGAATATTTCTTCTACATTTTAATAAGCCGTGTCTTTTACCCTGTTTTCTTCAATGTTTAACTGAGCTCAAAAAACCATAAAAACATGCATTTGTTTTGGGGGCGTTTCCGTCTGCTTTCTGCGAATTTTATTTTTATACCATCTTGCCCTATCCTTTCTCCGCTCCAAACAATCTGTTGTCAAATGGGGATCTAAAATCTAGCCACAGCCCATATTTGGATATTAAGTAGTCTTCAAGTCTTACATCATAAAGGCAAATTTTTTTACATACCGATCAACTTCAGGATCCTTTGCCTACCTCCAGCGAACAACTTTCTTATTTCATCGAAGTGTTGGTGGGTAAAAGGGCCCGCGCCCCGATACAACTGATGAGACTTGCTATTTATTACACATTTAAACCCTTCTCAATTTTTGGATTATAAAACGCTTCTGATTCTCTCTGAAAAGGAGTTGTTTCTTCAGTAAACAAGAACAAAATTCTTTTTAACGACTTCAGAGCCTGATTTAGATGTATGTTCCAGAGAGTGTCTTGCTTGTTTTTATTTTCTGTAAGAACGTGCATAACGTTTTCATAATAAATAACCGTTTTAAACTTTTATACTGGGTTAAGATTGTTCTGGCCAGTTCGGGTTAGTGACAACGTAAAAACTCAAAGAGATGTCACTAACTGTGTTTTAGCTAAAGGATTTTCAGATAGAACGACAGAATCGCTAGGATTAAATATCAGCTCATAAGTAAGTTTTTTCTTTTAGCGCGCCGTGGTAAAGGGCATATGCGTTTTTAAACAACTCAAAATCTAGAGGGATGCAGAATCGTTGCCAAATGCTTCTGCTACTGCCTCATCTTTAACATCATTCTTTGCATCCCCGCTTTAAGCCGTGTTAAGGCCGTTTGGGCTTTGTATTCCCTGATAAACTTTCTCTTTTCTTCTTTTAGGTAGCCATAGATCAGATAGAGGGGAAAAAATGTCTGCCTCGCCTAGTAAAAGGACTTCTGTGCCCTCCAGTTTGATTGCTATAGATTAACGAGGGGCCCTTGCCTAAATTAGCAACACAGTAGCATTAGGGTCGTCGATTTAATATCTATTTTGAATGATAGTTTAGCAGTGCCTGGCATTATAACTCATCAGGCCAAGATCAGGGAACTTGACGGGTTAAATTTTTGTCCAGGCTCAACTGTTGATGGAGTATTTACACTGTTACAGTCTCCCTTTATACTTTTACGCCGTGGGGTTCCTTCTCTTTTCTGTATGGACAAAGGTCACAACCGTATGAGTTCATTTTTTTATAAAAAAAAAAAAGAATATAAATAAAAAATATGGATGAAGATTAGGATGTCCCCTGATCCTTCGAAGAAGAAGAAGACGAAAACACAATTGGGGCCTTCAGTAGATGAAGAAATTGAAGGAGCGGCAGTAGGCCAGGGTAGGATTACGTAAAATCCCGATTGCTAGATAGAATTGAATCATTATTAGCCATATGGGCGAGAGCAGCCAGAAGCGCTTAGGGTTTCCAATTTTGGAATAGATAAAGATAATCATTTGAATTAAGAACCCGTAAAGGGGACCTTTGGGGGTTTACAAAAAGCCAGACTCAACCCAGTTTTAAAAACAAGCACAATTCTTGGAAACTCCCTGTTGCTGACAAAAGGAAATTGAACTTTATTGGAGACTTAAGCTCTGAGGCTGTTTGTCGTTTACAAAACATCGCGCAAAGGTTGCCAACACGATCTGAAATAGAATGACCTTTTTCAGGATTTAGGCCCAAGAACGATGAGGTAATAGCAGAAATGAGACGAGTTTAAGTGAGGAGACGGTCAGAAAACAAATTTGAAACAATTTACGATTTTGACCCCCCCTGAGCGTGAAATTGAGGTTCTTAGGAGTGAAAACGATAAGCTTAGGCGCGAAAATTGAGGGTCTTAAGGACGCTCTTACAACTGTAAGGGAGGCACTGGCGCCAATCTAGGAAAATTTGACGAGCTAGATGAACAAATAAAAGAAGAAAAAAATAAACTGGCTGATGCAGACGATAACAATTTAGGGCGAGAAGAAAAGGGGTAGAATACAGCAGAAATAAAACGATTTTAATGCTACAAAGGGCGGCCAGGTTAGAAGTGCTGTCTACTAACAGAGCGCAGCTAGCATCACAAACAAACAGAATTAGAGAAACTATAAACAGAATACTTTTTGAAAACACTCGCAGCAGAAAGAATAAGGGCACGTTCAGGAGCAGGGGATTTACAATTGTTGGTATATTAAAAGCTGTTGGATTTGCTATCTCTACACTTGTTTATGCTTAACAGGTAGTGCACCAACAGGGCCAGTAACCCCTCCCCACACCCCCCCGGTAAAAATTGGATTAAAAAACAATTGCATCATCTAGCAAACCTATTAAAGAAGTTAGCTGCAAAGCGCTTGATGCTCTGCCTGGCATTTAAAAGGCAGTGTGTTAGTTGGGTTTTGTCTATTATAGGTAAAGTTGCTGGTTATATGGCTGACCATCTGTGGACATTAGGTTTTGCTAGCTGCTGGATTAATTTTTAGTGAAAATAAAGTATGGCCAGTCCAGTAAAAGTTAAAAATACAACAAGGGCTGTCTTTTCGCTAGTGTGACTGTCCCGTGTGAGGTAGATCAACAGGCGGCGTGCTTTCTGGGCTGTTTTCGGCGGGGGGTGCTTATAACTGGATCGCTTTCTTCAGGGCTAGGTACTTTTTTAAATGGAGGAGCAGGGCCCTTTTGTTTAAGCTTTGATTGTGCCCTAAGTTTTGGTCGTCTCCAGCTATGAGGGTTTCATTGTTATAATTCTGTTCATGCCCAATCTGTAGTCTAAGGTCGAGGGTAGCATGTATAATCCGTGGCCTACAACAAAGTCAACCTTTGACCTAGCTGTGCAAGAACGTCTTGATACCTTTGTATGCTGGCAGGCAAATCAACAGCAGAGTAATAGCGTCCCTTTTTAAAATTTGCTAAAATTGTTTTCTGGGATCAAAGCCGTGGATTGATCTACTATGCTGACTTGGTCTGTGCTTGTGCTCCTAATAGACACCAAACGTATGTCCGGTATGGAGTCTTTTAAATCTTTGCACTCCTGGCATTGTTAGGCCTTCCTTTCATCTAAGATAAATGTTGCCCAAGCATTAGGGTGTTTTTGTTCTATGGATCCAATCGAACTTTTTTGTCTGGTTGGGAAAAGAGGTGTGGCCGGGCCAGTAGTCATAAGTATATTCTCTTTTTGCACCCCACAAATACAATGTGCCCATCCCATAATTGCGGTCTAACTTTTGTCTAAAATCAGTTGAAGGATTAATGTTAAATTCGTTGCAGATTCTTTCATATGCACTATTGTCCATTGGGCTGTTGAATGGATTAAACGCGCTGTCGCTTGGGAGGGCTACTTGTAGTTCAGTTAGTAATCGTCTGTACTGGTAATAAACATGAAGTTATATACTGACCTTACTAAAAGATTGGGGTGGTTTTAAATGGTTTGCATATGAGACACCGCAGCCAGTAGTTGAGCAGTAAATGGCAAAATTTAACTGATTCTGGTAAAACGTCATAGGGCGGGACGACCATGCTGATGGCACTCTGTCACTCTTTATTGGCGGATTTAAATACTAGTTAGCGGTTTACAAGTCTAACTTGGAAGCCGTATGATTCATCTACTGCAATGGTTAGTAAACTGAAGTCTAAAGATTTGGGGTTATAAAACGCTCCTACATTGTAAGTAGCATGTTCAATATATTTAAAAGCTACCATTTTTTAAATTAGTTTTTTTAAAAGTTATAAAAAAGATGCGCATCTATATAAAACCAACAAAACAAACACGGGGTTTCTTAACGTACCCAATTAACAATAGGCGCGGTAATTATAGGGTTGCCTTAGAGAAATTGGTTTTAAAGTTATGTGGGTTAACATATCTGAAAAGGCTCAAATAAACTGAGTAGATGTTAAGGATGGGCAAGGCAATCTATTAAAACAGTTAAAAATACCCGATGGTACTACAACTTTTGTTCTTTAAGAGAAGTATTTAGCAATTTTAACATTATGTTTAAAAATTAATGAGGCAAATCTTATAATTACTATAAATTTTCCAGAACTTAAAGAAAAAATGGAGTATGTTTTTCCTAGAAGCCTTGCTCGAATTTTGGGCTTTTATAATAGTGGTGAAACACATAGCTTCAGCACACATGGCGTTGTAGAAAAGGGGCATTTATAAGTTTAAAGGTAATAGACCGTCTAATTTTCTCGTGAACCCAATGTTGTATGTTCATTTACAACAGTTAAAAACATGTACTAATTTGTTTGCTGGCTATCCATCTACAGTTCTAAAGGTTTTGCTACCAACTAGAGCAGGTTTTGCGATTATCATTATATACGTTTGACGGAGACAACCAATTTAAAGAATTAATTATCGTAGATATAAATTCATTGGATGTAAAAATAACTAACCAAGATGGAACACCAGTTGTCTGTTCTGATTTATTAATAGAGCTGGAAGTAGAAGAGCGTACTGTAAACCCTTAATTTTATGTTTCTGTAGAGAATGTAAATATCTTTGTTCACGATCACCAAATCCTATCTAGCACGTAAGCCCCCGTTTTAATGTGCTAATTGCGTCAATATTTGATGGTTTTAGCATGTTAATTTTTTTGTAAAACAGGTGTTAATTTTGGCCAAAAGTAAACATGAGAAAGGACGTGACTTGGATGTGAAAAGGGGGGTTTTCGGGCAAAATAAGATGGGTGAGCTTGAACGAAGATATTTACATTCTCTACCGTGCAGACCCTTTGGTCCAGTTCATGGACATGGTCGAGGTTCACAGACTAACAGTAACCAGTTGTCCACCGACCAAACCATGCGTTGCCATTTTTGTGAGGGCAAATTCCATTTGAAACGAGACTGTCCTTTCAAAGGAAGTGGAACAAAGACTGGATTTGTTTCCACTGAATGTGAAGAAGGTCTTGTTTTGGCGCCAGATCAGTCCATTGATGGTCTTCTTTTGGAGGATTGTGCCATTAATGGTCTACAAGGTTCTGTTTTGCGAGATACAGGTTGCACCACAGCTGGTGTAAGGAAATCTTTTGTTCTACACGGACCAGTATCTTGACAGTGTTTCAGAAATGCAGATCGTTTGGTGGAAAACTTGAAACTTTTCCACTTGCAAAAATTTCCGTCGATACACCATACTACTCTGGGTCACTTACCGCCTGTGTTATTGAGAATCCAGTTTGCGATTTGTTTTTGGGAAATCTACCAGGTGTCGCGACAGTACATGGGGGTGCCGGAGGATCTTTCGTTCCTTGTCTCATCAGTACAAGATCAAAAGTTGTAGAGCAGGAAAACCAACACAACCGCTCAAGGTTTCAAACTGGATGAACTAAAAGTTACGCCAGACGTTTGAAGACTATGCAGAGAAGCGACGAGACACTGACGACTATACTTTCTTCTGCAAAGCAGACTGTCTCTGACATACCAACAGACAAGCCGATGTACATACTGGACTCTGACATCCTCTACAGGCATGTACCTCGACAAGACAGCAAACAAATGTGGTTCACAAACCACTGAGGGAAACAGTATTACATACGGCCGATGATGCATTGTGCAGGTCATTGCGGTATCAAAAGAGTTCCCCAATTCATTTTTTTGGCCAGGAGTTACAAAAGAAGTTACACAGTATTGTCGCTCCTGTGACATTTGCCAAAAAACAACTAAAAAAGGTGGAGTCCCATGTGCACCTTTGCACAAAATGCCCCTAGTTCCGTTTCGGAAAGTGGCCATTAACCTTGTCGGCCCTTTCCCACCGTCTTCCTCAGGGAATCAGTTTATCCTCACTTTGGTGGATACAGCAACAAGATTTCCTGAAGCAATTCCCCCGAAGAAAATTGATACAGTATCTGTCGCTGAGGAACTACTCTCTATATTTTCCAGAGTAGGACTTCCCGAGGAAATTTTGTCAGATTGCGGGACACAGTTCATTTCAGAACTCATGAAGGAAATATCAGACTGCTGTCGATCTCTTCTGTTTCAACCACCCATACCATCCCCAGTCCAATGGAATGGTTGAAAGATTTAACGGAACGTTGAGGTCCATGCTGAGAAAAGTCACGAGGCAGGAACCCCAAGAATGGGATCGTGTTATACCTGCATTGCTCTTTGCATACAGGGAACTGCCGAACGAAACTTTGGAGTTTTCGCCTTTTGTACTGCTTTTTGGACACTCACCACTGGTCCTTTGGGATCTGTTAGTCACACAATGGACGAACAAGACAGACATACCTGACGACAAGAACGTTTACCAATACGTCCATGACCTTCATAACCGAATAAAAGATGAAATGTGAACTTGCCCAACAGTCAGCTGACAGGAAAACTGACTTGTATAAGGACTTTGCTGACAGGAAAGCAAAGGCACGTTCATTCACTCAGCAGGGTTCATAGCCTAAGAGCATCCCAAAATTCCCAAACTTTCAAAACCACTTTCTGGATTTTTCAAAGCCCTTTAAACGGCCCTAAACTGAAATTAAGTAGATAACATGGACACGTAAATAAGCACAAACACACACTGTCACCGATCGGTGGTACTAAATCAGCCCTCCATGTGTTTGGAGTAATGGTAATTCAGAATAGAGAGCGTGTGCGCGTGTGCGTGTACATATGTGTATATGTGTGTGTGCAAGCGTGCGTGTGTAAGATTGGGTTTGGTTAAGAGGGAAAGGGTTTAGGCTAGGTAGGGGGCTGGGGAAATAAGACATACAATATTCTTGAATTCCAATCTTCACTTGTTGAAGGGATGGAAGCGGAGGTTGGTTTCGTTCCCGATTGTTACCCTTTTGTTACTTTGGTTCTACACCAGAGAAGGGGGGCAGGATATCAGCTGTTGTTGTGTTGTCAAGTCTGTGAGTTGTTGTGGTAAATTGTCGTGTTATTGCACGAGCAACAACTAGTCCGTTGGTCGGGCATGTCAGCTCTGCAGAGGGATACGCTGCTCTGACCAATCGCTGTTTTGTGTTGTGAGTAGAGTTCGCTTGATTCCGACCAGGGGGGAATGCGTTGGGGTAGCTTCACTTCGGTCCCTGGTGTTCGTCGGAGTGGACGTACTCCTGTAGGTGCGGCGGCAGCGCCGTTGGTTTTTGAGGAGTGACTTCGAGTCATATTTTAGTGCCAGGTCCTCGTCGGTTTGGGGTTTGCCCTTGGCCTGTGCCGAGTCGGTGTCGTCTTTGTTGGCAGCCACTTCAGCCAGTTGCAGAACTGGTGTGGTTGAACGTCTGTTTGTCCAGGTTGGTGATTTTTTTAGGTTCATGGTGGTGTTGTTCGTCATGTTGTCTTGCATTATGGCGAGTTGTACTGTAGTTGTCTCATGTTATGTTTAGTTGTATTATGTTTGTTGCGTATACTGGTTGTCTGGTATAATGTCGTCTTGGTTCTGTGATTGAAACTTCTTGTCACCCGGGTTTTGGGTGTTGTTACCTATTTTTCTGTATATTCTGTAAGTAGTGTACATAGTGGTTCCTGATTCGATTGTCATGTGACAGTTTGGCTAGACAATGTGGGTTCGATATAATAACCGTTGATGTACGGTGATGTAGATATTGGTTGTGATTAGTTCATGTTAATTTCGGGGGGGTCAGTAAGAAGGTAATACTAGGTTGCATTTTGTTGAGGATTATAGTATGAGTCAGGTGCAGATGTGTCTGTGTGAATCGTTAAGGGATTGTGCTCAATTTCAGTTGTAAATAGTAGTAGTTCGTTGAAATTGATTAACGATTTCGGAGTTGACCTGAACAGCATTGGAATCGGTTAACTGTGCAGTGGGTCCAAGGCTGATTTGTGGTCGAGTGGTTTATACTGGAGTACGGTCGTGACCATTCAACTTATATTGTGTCTTCTCACTTTCATTACGAGTCATGGTTCTCGACGGGGGTGTCGTGCGCGTGCAGACTTTATCTGTGACGTACGTATTTGGTACAGGACAGTGAGTCCATATGGTTAGAAATGGTTTTGGTTTTTTTAAGTAAATGACAGTCGTCACACATGCAGGGATGTACGTGTTTGTGACAGAATAGGGTTGGAGAAAGGTATCTTAGGTTGTAGGAAGACAGTCCCATTATGAATTTTAGTAGTCGGAAAGAAGGGTAAGGTAAAGTTAAGGCGGGTAGCTCAGCAGTTGATAGGATAAAAACGGAGGATGTGCAGCATGTAATATTGTATGAAGTAGGGTTGTGGTTGGCATAACAAGGATTAACCACTGGGTTATCTGACAAGAGATGACATGAAGTGGGGTACTGGATGGAAATTTTGGCGAACAAATCATGTTGTGTTGATATATGATTATAATTGACAGTCCCAAAGAGGGGTAAGAATGAAGATTGTGGCTGCAAGCCGATTCTATGGTATGAATATGCTAGAACTGTGAACCGTTAAAAATTGTTAAGTTTTTTTTTGTTCTTTTGTTTTTTGTTGTTTTCTGAGATTGTATTACTACTGAGTACTATGTGGAAACATGTCCTTGTGAAATTGCCCATTTCCTTGTTTATTTAGTATTTCCTAAGGAGGCCCATGGAGTCCGTGTTTGGATTGCTTAGATTGGTTTTATTTCTCCAAGAATTGGGTGTGATTCATAATTTCATTTGTAATAGCGTAGATTGGCTCAGAGAGAATATTGTTTTACTGCTGTTTTTAAGGGTTGGCAGGGGAAAGGATCTGATAACCCCAAAGTAACGGGTTTGGGGGGGGGGGGGGTGTACTCGAAATTCAAGGGGTCACTCTCATGCCCGAGTGGGAAGTAGGCATTGAGATGAAGGATTAAAGCTTTACCAGGTAGCCTATGGCCTTGATGACTCGGTAGTAGCAACATTACAGTAGTGGCCTACTGTTGTGTCAGCAGGTATTCTGTTCCGTCCTGACGCTGGGGCCAGACCACCGCAGTCTACTGCCGCGCGCCGGCAGTGAGCGGTGGTTTCCCGAGCCTGCTGCTTTCCGGGAGAGGGAGACCATCCAGGGCCCTCTGCCGTCTGTGAGGCAGCTCTCCTCCTGCTACCGGAGTTCTTCCGGGAGTTCTCCAGCCACCTGTTGCTCTTCCCTGTTCGGCCGTCCTGTGAGAGGGCGCTGCACCAGACCTTCCCTCACCCTCAGTGTCTGGCGGGGCCTTCAGAGAGGAGGCGTCCTTCAAGCCCGGACTCGTCGAGAGGGCGTCTGGTGTGTGGGTGCGTTAGGTGTCGTGCCCCGCGCGGGGGAGGAGTCAGACTGTGAGGAGCCACGGTCGCCGCCGGGTGTAGAGTCTTCGGGGAGTCGGACTGTGGAGGCCACGGTCAGCGCCGGGGTGCAGAGTCTTCCGGGAGGTGTCAGCCTGTGAGGGGCCACGTACAGCGCCGAGGACTGGAGCTTTCCGGGGCCCGGGGTGGGTTGTCCCATGGTTGTGGTATAAAGGTGTAGCGTTAGGGAGTAGAGTTAAGGGTGTTAGCTACTGCCTCCTTTTGAGACGTAGTGGCCAGCACGGTGTAGGGTACATGTCGTTGCCTCCTTTAGGGACGCAGTGACGGTGCGATAGTGGTCCCGGGTCAAAAGAGAAGGGTGGGTCCTGGGGAGAGGTGGGTAGTAGTAGTATAGAGATTAGAGTCCCTTGGGTTAGTCCTTGTTTCCTAGTAGTTAGCCACCACGTGTGCGGGCTATCTCTGCGTCCCTAGGTCGCAGTGATATACCGCAACTGGTGCTTTAGCATAGGTTAAGGTTCTCAGGGGCGTAGCAGGGTAGTGTGGGTCAGTGAAGAAGTGGATACCGGTGTGTGGTTGTGGATGGACGTGAGTGGTGGCGCCATGGTGTGGTGTGTGTGTGAAATAAAGAAGTGTGCATGATTGTAACTTTAGCTGTGTTAGTGTGGGTGTGTTGTCTGCTCTAGTGTGTAATAGGCGTGGGTAGGGGTGGTAGGGCCGTCCGGCTTAGCGACCGTGACAATTACATACATACACATATATAGTATATATATGAAATGTTCCCTTTGGTCTCTCACTTTGTCCTCACATTCCTCAGTACCTGTATGCCGTCCCCCCCCCCCCCCCCCCCCCCCCCCCCCCCCCCCCCCCTTTCCTTTCTTTTTTAACTCTCCCCCTCCCCCTTATTTTCTGTTTACCCTCTCTCTCATTTCTTATTCTCTCTCTGTGATGTGTGTGTGGTGTGTGTGTGTGTGTGTGTGTGTGTGTGTGCGTGTGTGTGCGTGTGTGTGTGTGTGTGTGTGTGTGTGTGTAGGCTGGTGGTCCATGAGTGCATGTGTTTCGCCTTGCATGCAACAGTTATCAGCATGGCCTCATTTTACCTGAACAGGAATTTCCCGTAAATGATGTCATTTCACTTGATGTCACACACCACACACATGCATGCATGCACACACGCACGCACACAGACACGCGAGCGTACGTACAACACGCACGCACACACCACACACACACACACACACACACACACACACACACACACCACACACACACACACACACACACACACAAAACACACACACACACACACACACACACACACATTTAAGAGTTTTACCAATCCAGTCTGCATTGTTGTCAGTTTCTTTGAGGGTTTGTTTGGTTTTGTTGTTGTTGTTTTGTGCTCTCTCCCATTCTGTGTGTGTGTGTTTTGTGTGTGTGGGGTGTTGTTTTGTTTTGTGTGTGTGTGTGTGTGTCTGTGTGCGCACGCGCACGAAAATAAGAGAAAGATAAACGGCAGACAGACCACAGACTGTCTTCAGAATTAGGCATTTGCACAGTATTACTAAACTTGTGTGGATTGTGCTTCCCTATATCCTAATGATTTTAAAATCTTACATGATTTAAAACCATGGCCATTTGATGGGCAAGTTGTTTTCTGTAGGCGATGGGGTAAAACTTTACCTACTGTAGAGGCCAGGTCAGAAAAAAAAAAATAATGCTCAATCCTGTATATGCTCTCCATGTGCTTGGACTGAATGATGTGTGAGTTGGTGAGAGCAATAAAATGAGATGACAGTGACAATGGCTTGTATCTATCACCTGAACACTCTTGGAGTCACCTGGAACTGAATGATGTGTGAGTTGGTGAGAGCAATAAAATGAGATGACAGTGACAATGGCTTGTATCTATCACCTGAACACTCTTGGAGTCACCTGGAACTGAATGATGTGTGAGTTGTGAGAGCAATGAAATGAGATGACGGTGACAATGGCTTGTATCTATCACCTGAACACTCTTGGAGTCACCTGGAACTGAATGATGTGTGAGTTGGTGAGAGCAATGAAATGAGATGACAGTGACAATGGCTTGTATCTAATCACTGAACACTCTTGGAGTCACCTGGAACTGAATGATGTGTGAGTTGGTGAGAGCAATGAAATGAGATGACAGTGACAATGGCTTGTATCTATCACCTGAACACTCTTGGAGTCACCTGATGCATCTTAACAATGACCAGGTCACTGAACACATTTCATACAGGGAGTGGTCATCGTGTAGGGGTGTTTTTGTTCACCCTGCCACAGAGGCAGCCACACTCCATCTTCAGAGGACAGATGATATGAAGTCTTCACACATCTAATTCCATTCCACAGAACACTGCCTATGCTGACAGAACAAAGCACATTCTGTGCTTCATTCCATTTCATGACTCTGTCCAGCATCAGTACATGTGTGACTCCATTCTGTGCTTCATTCCATTTCATGACTCTGTCCAGCATCAGTACATGTGTGACTCCAGCATCAGTACATGTGTGACTCCATTCCATTCATGACTCTGTCCAGCATCAGTACATGTGTGACTCCAGCATCAGTACATGTGTGACTCCATTCTGCGCTCCATTCCATTTCATGACTCTGTCCAGCATCAGTACATGTGTGACTCCAGCATCAGCACATGTGTGACTCCATTCTGCGCTCCATTCCATTTCATGACTCTGTCCAGCATCAGTACATGTGTGACTCCAGCATCAGTACATGTGTGACTCCAGCATCAGTACATGTGTGACTCCAGCATCAGTACATGTGTGACTCCAGCATCAGTACATGTGTGACTCCATTCTGCGCTCCATTCCATTTCATGACTCTGTCCAGCATCAGTACATGTGTGACTCCATTCTGTGCTCCATTCCATTTCATGACTCTGTCCAGCATCAGTACATGTGTGACTCCAGCATCAGTACATGTGTGACTCCAGGATCAGTACATGTGTGACTCCATTCTGTGCTCCATTCCATTTTATGACTCTGTCCAGCATCAGTACATGTGTGACTCCTATTTTACACCATCTATATTTGGTTTGCATTTCTACAGAGAATTTATTGTTCAATCACATCACAATTTCATGTTGAAAATGCCCATCCACAGCCTGCTCACCCCAGCAACAAAAGAAATCAAAGTTCTTCTGTTTGTTCAATTAGACAAACATTCTGTGCCAAATCAACATCCCAAACTGTCCTATAACAACAGAGAAATCATCATATAATCTTCTCTCTATTAAAGAATCAACTGTGATTGCATAGACTGCATGTACATGTGTGTATGTGACTGAGCATGTGAAGGTTGTACATTGTGAAGACTGAGTGACATTGACAGTGAGAGACAGAAGACAGACAGACAGCCAGGGACAGACAGAGAGAAAGGAAAGTGAAATGAGTACATTGGTGAATGATTGAGAGAAACAATGAACATAAATTTTTAAGTGTGGATAGATCAACATTCATACACAGTTCCTGCACAACAACAACAAACAAAAAGTACACAAATAACAGGATAACAGGATAACAATTTTATTTGTCCAAGAGATGGAAAATTCCTTTTCGACAGCACAGCAGCCATATACCAGGACACACACACACACACACACACACACACACACACACACACACACACACACACACACACACACACACACACACACACACACACACAAAAGGCGTAAAATGCCTGTGTAAGAATCCATAGTAAATCAATCCCATCAGTAAAATATCTTCATGCAAGCACAAACACTCTCCCCCCCCCCCCGCCCCCCCCCCCCCCTCCCACACACACACACATCTCATACACACACACACACACACACACACACACACACACACACACACAACACACACACACACACACACACACACGTACAAATACATGTGCGTGCGCAGCTACAGTACACATCCACTCCCTTTAAAACATGGAACCTAAAATTTTAAAAGTGAGCATCATCATCATCATTAAAAGCAAGCAACATACTCTATCTAAATATATTCAGTTTAATAAGATTGAAATAACAAAATATGATTATTTAAGACCAGGCATCCCTCGATACATACGATTCAAACACACCACACACACGCGTGCGCACGCATGCACACACACACACACACACACACACACACACACACAACACACACACACACACACACACACACACACACACACACACACACATATATATATATATATATATATATATATATATATATATATGCACATGCGCGCGTGCGCGCACACACACACACACTCACACACACAGCACGCACACACACACGCACGCGCGCGCGCGAACACAATTTTTTTTTAAGAACCGGCAAAGATAAAGTAGCGACATTCAGCTGTTCATCATGTTCATGGGCGGATCCTGTTGTACAGTCTGATGGCACTGGGGATGAATGAGTTGGAGAGTCTGTCTGTCCGTGCTCTGACACTCAGCAGTCTGCCAGAGTCCCTCACCGACCTCCGAGAATCCAGCTCACTGTGCAAGGGGTGTGATGGGTCACCGAGGATTGCCTGCACACGTCTCAGCACTTTCGTCTCGTAGAGATCGTGGAGGCCGGCCACGTCCGACCCGATCACATCCCTCGCCGTGCGAGTGAGCTTGGTCAGCTTGCCGACATCCCCCTCCCCCAGACTGCCAAAGAAGCACAGACTGTTGAAGGTTATGGCACTCTGCACAGTGCTGGTGTAGAACATATGCAGGATGGCTGGGTTGACCTTGAAGGACCTGAGCTTCTTCAAAAAGTGAAGACGCTGGTGCCCTTTCTTCACTAGAGCAGCCGTGTTCTCTGCCCAGCCCAGCTTGTTGTCCAGTATGGAGCCAAGGTACTTGTACTGTTCAACAATCTCCACCTCTTCGCCTTTGATCTGGATGGGAGTGTGCGGTGGTTTCTTCCTCCTGAAGTCGACGATCAGCTCCTTCGTTTTGCTGACGTTCAGGCACAGGTAGTTGTTGTCACACCAGGTGACCATCCTGTTCACTGAGTCCCTGTAGGATTCCTCCTCTCCATCAGCTTTTTTGTTCGGCTTCTGTATTTAGTGGTTGAGATTTTTTTGACTGCTTTGGTTTTTGCTGTCTTTGTTTATATATTTTATAACCGTAATAACCACCCCCAGCAGCAATGCCGCCGAAAATGACAATTGCTTTAAGAAAATTCCATGAAGACTTTGGCGGTGTAGGCAACTCCGTTGTTGTTGTAGGTCTTGAATCAACTTGTTCTGGTGTTTTTATAGCTGGCATTGAAACAACTGGCTGCGGCTCTAGCACTTTTTCATTATGAGTTATATTATGTTCTTGTAATTTTAATTTTGTTTGTTTGTTCCACTCTGCTAATTTTTTTCCTGCTGCAACGCGCCCAGGATGAGGAGGCTTTTTACTGGTCACTTTCTCCACCTGATTCAATGTTTTCTGATTCTGCTGATTTTCTGGCTCAGTCATTTTTAAGGGAAGTAAAATCTATATGATTAAAAGTAATTAATCCCATGATTAGCGGCGACAATAATGTTCCAAATCTGTAATATAGATCGCATCCTAGAGACTCTAATGACTTTGTTAAAACTGGATCCTGTGTTAAATCATACATAAAATCTTGTTCAGAATCAATAGGTGCAAATCTGGCTACTAGTTTAGTGTACAAACTAAGAACTGTTTCTCCGACACTTTTTACCATTCTTGATCCTAGTTGCGCTTCATACCTGTTATGATACTTTACAATGTCTTGTGGCGACATCTGTTGAATCTGTTCTATGCTGAATTCTTTTCCGAGGAACTGTTTTGTTTTTCCGCATGCTGCCAAAAAATACGGGCCTTTCCTTTTTTGGCATAACAGCTTGGTCATCAACCTGGTCATTTGTAATAATAAGTTCAGGAAGGTTTAGCAGATCGTCACTGTTCATGTTTTTTATTAATTATAATTATTTTATTTTTTAAAAATGAGTGCCGAAAAGACTGTTACTAATCTTGTATACCATTCTGCTGTTATTGGAGGCCTAAGTATAGGATACACAATGCTTGGTAAAAGCTTGTTAAAAATTAAACCAGCAGATCTTGGCAAGCTAGGCTTTGAGGATTCAGCAAACCTAATTGCTATCATTACAGCTTCGTTTGCTACGAAAGATTTTCTAGTTAAGCAAGGAATAATTCCAGACAGTATAAATATGTAAAATAAAAAATACATTTATAAAAATGGCTTCATTCGTAATGATGATAGGCGGCGCTGTGGTTAATGCGCTTGCTTTTAGTGGAAGTAATTACGCATTTAGTAAACTACAAACTAATGAAGAGAGAAAAAGACATAACAAAGCTATGGAGCAACTAGCAGCTGCACAAGATTACTATGAAAAGCAGAGAATTGAGCAGTTAGATTTTATTAATGACAAACTGAAAAAAACAAGGGACATGCAGCTTACACATTTAAAGACGTTGACCAGGCAATAAAAGAATATTTCTTGTAACAGGCAAACCAATCTAGACATTGCCCCCACCAAAATTCAGTGACTTTTATCAGCCATCAGAAAAACAAAAGATGCAAGAAATATTATTTATCGTCTTTGGTATGACTGTTGTGTATTTTGTTGCACATTATATTGGCTGAATAAAAATGAACAAATCTATTATTCGCCAAAAGGATATTGGAAGGGAATCACGGCAATAAAAAAGCTAAGCCAAGCAGCGGGAGTTAGCGAACAAACAGCAAGGGAATGGTTATCTAAACAAGCAATTTGGCAAATTTATTTACCTGCACCTAGACGAATACAGAGACCGCACTTTGTGAATACAATACCGATTGACACTCATCAAATGGACCTTCTATATTTACCCCATGATACGATTAGACGAAAAAGATTTAAGTACGCACTCACAGTCATTGACATGGCTTCAAGATACAAAGATGCGGAACCATTAACACAAAAGAGTGCTTCTGCTGTTGCTGTTGCCATACAACTGATATACCAACGAGGCCCGCTAACTTATCCTCGCATGATTCAAGTCGATGATGGAAAAGAATTTAAAGGCCAAGTGAATCAATTATTGTTAAAACATAGAGTTACCATTAAAAGAGGCATCCCAGGAGTTCACAGATCACAGGCTTTAGTTGAAAACTTTAACAAACAGTTATCTGAAAGACTTTTTTCCTACCAGTATCACAGAGAGCTGATTGAAAATTCTCGCAACACAGAATGGGTTAGAAGACTGCCCTCAGTTTTGCGCGCAATGAATAATGAAGAATTTAAAGGGCTAAAACCAGTACAAGCAATCAAAAACAAACAATAAATGTTGCTGAAAGACTCCAGTACAACCAGCAAACTATTACCGTTTGGTTTAAAAGTAAGGTACCTTTATTTACCGGGGGGAGCAGAAGGGGACACTCGCATCAGGGCAACTGATCCAATTTGGAGCATTGATCCATATGAAATAAAAAGAATTGTAAAAATGAATCCGCCCGTGTATTATTTACGAGAAACTGACACAACAAAACAACCAGCTCCTCAAAGATCTTTTGTGAAGGAAGAACTGCAGATAATCCCACCAGACACAGTTCCAGTTGTTTAATTAATTTACAGAAATATATTTGAGTCTAAAATGGAAGCTCAGAAGGAAGCACAGAATGAAACAAGAATGATAAAGGAAGAGACCTTAGAATTAATACGGGAATCATTTGAACAAAATTCTGTTATTAGACATACATTTATGAGGATTCATCAATACATGCTAAAACATCCAGATCACCTACAACCCAAAATCCCAAATTTTGATTATCAGATATGGGGAAAGAATACCTTGAAATGATAAAACAAAATTCGAGCACATCAAGCAAACATAAAAAATAATTTGGCTGAATTGGGTGATGATATGATTGAGCTTATAATAAAAGTTGATGAAAAATATAAACCCCTCGGTGAAGCCCTCGGTGAAGAAGAAATATAATTATACCGTTCTCCAGTGTCCAATTGCATATGAAAACTCTGGATTAACAAATACTCGTTTAGTGTTTGTTCTATCTAATGACTTCTTTGTTACAACAGTTGTGTTGATCTCATGTAGATTAGATCGTAGTTTTACGTTGTCATGATGAAAAGTCTTATTATCAAACAATGCTTCATTGTAGTTGTCATGTGATATGTTTGACTGCACAACACTGCGAGATATTCCTTTTGCTTTTTGATAGTTTTTTTTGGCTCGAAA
>JAFLJL010018810.1:45059-47559 GCA_018398815.1 Conus ventricosus | reverse complement strand
AGGTACTGTAATGTCGCTGGAAAGGCCGGTACTGTAATGTCGCTGGAAGGCCAGGAAACTGTAATGTCGCTGGAAAAGGGCCCAGGGTACTGAAATTGCCGCTGGAAAGGCCAGGTACTGTAATGTCATTGGAAGGGCCCAGGTACTGTAATGCCGCGGGAAGGCTATTAGGTACTGTAATGTCGCTGGAAAGGCTTTTAAAAGGTATGAAATGTCGTGGAAAGGCCAGGTACTGTAATTGTCGTGGAAAAGGATAGGTACTGTAATGTCGCTGGAAAGGCCAGGTACTGTATGTCGCTGGAAAGGCCAGGTACTGTAATGTCGCTGGAAAGGCTATATAGGTCTGTAATGTCGCTGGAAAGGCTATATGGTACTGTAATGTCGCTGGAAGGCCAGGTACTGTAATGTCGCTGGAAAGGCCAGGTACTGTAATGTCGCGGGAAAAGGGCCCAGGTACTGTAATGTCGCAGGAAAGGCCAGGTACTGTAATGTGCTGGAAAGGCTATATAGGTACTGTAATGTCGCTGGAAAGGCCAGGTACTGTAATGTCGCTGGAAAGGCTATATAGGTACTGTAATGTCGCTGGAAGGCCAGGTACTGTAATGCCGCTGGAAAGGGCCCAGGTACTGTAATCCGCTGGAAAGGCCAGGTACTGTATTGTCGTTGGAATGGCCAGGTACTGTATGCCGCGGAAGGTATATGGGTTTATGTAATGTCGCTGGAAAAGGCTATATAGGTACTGTAATGTCGCTGGAAAGGCCAGGTACTGTAATGTCCCTGGAAAGGGCTATTGGGTTTACTGTAATGTCGCTGGAAAGGCTAGGTACTGTAATGTCGCTGGAAAGGCCAGGTACTGTAATGTCGCTGGAAAGGCCGGGTACTGTAATGTCGCTGGAAAGGCCCAGGTACTGTAATGTCGCGGGAAAGGCAGGAAATTTTAATGCGCTGGAAAGGCCAGGTACTGTAATGTCATTGGAATGGCCAGGTACTGTAATGCCGCTGGAAGGCTATTTTGGTACTGTAATGTCGCTGGAAAGGCTATATAGGTACTGTAATGTCGCGTGAAAGGCCAGGTACTGTAATGTCGCTGGAACGGCTTTTATAGGTACTGTAATGTCGCTGGAAAGGCCAGGTACTGTAATGTCGCTGGAACGGCCAGGTACTGTAATTTCGCTGTCTCTCTCTCTCTCTCTTCTCTCTCTCTCTCCTCTCTCCCCTCTCTCTCTCTCTCTCTCACACACACACACACACACCCCCACACACACACACACACCCCAACAACACACACACACACACAGGACACGACACACACACCACCCCCAACAAAACACCCACACACACACACCCCAACACAACACACCACCCACCACCCCCACCACCACACCAAAACCACCCATCCAGTGATAGCTGAAATCGCTGTCATCTTCGTCTGCAAAGGACAAACAACTTTATTAAGAATACGATTATTTTATATATATTATATATGTGTTCCAGCGACATTACAGTACCGGGCCCTTTTCCCAGCGCATTACAGTACTATATAGCCGTTCCAGCGACATTACAGTCCCTGGCCTTTCAGCGACATTACAGTACCTATATAGCCTTTCCAGCGACATTACAGTACCTGGCCTTTCCAGGAGTTTGCTAGTAACCACACAGAAATACAGGGTCAGAAATGGAAATCATTCTCCACACCGGGAAAACATTACTACACAGCCAAAATAAAACCCTGGTCGGAAAACCAACAGAAACTCAACATTCGACGTAACCATGGGATCATATGATGGTGCAGAAAACGTGAACGGGTTTCGGACTATTCTTGCTGTCCGCATCAAGAAAAAACTCGGAAAACAAGTCGGACTTATAGAGACGATGGCCTTGCTGCACTAACCAACAATCAAGAACCATCGAAAACAAAAAGAAAAAAACTATGCAAAATCTTCCAAAACCACAACTTAAAGATTACATTGAAGCAACAAAAAGGTAGTGAACTACTTAGACAAAAACACTGGATCTCAACAATCACATATATAAACCATACAAGAAACCCAACGATACACCTCTTTATGTACAAACCAAAAGTAACCATCCACCATCAAATATAAAGACCTTTACCCCATGGATAACAAGAGACTATCAACCTGTCATGCAGTGAGAGAGGTGTTCAACAATGCAGCAGTAAAATACCAGGAGGCACTAAAAAACAAGTGGATACAATTACAAATTACAATAAAACCCAGACAACAACACAAATTAAAAGCAAGAAAATAGGAAAAGAAAAATCATATGGTATACCCCCCATACGACGGAAACTCAAAACAAACATAGGGAAAAAAATTCTTCAAAATCCTAACAACTTCATTTCCAAAAGAACACAAACTGTCCAAAATTATTTAACAAAAACACTGTCAAACTATCGTATCATGTATGCCAACCTCAAAAACCAAATTTGACGCATCCAACAAAATGAAAATCAACACAGCAAAGAAGGGTGAAGAAA
>JAFLJL010018810.1:35059-40059 GCA_018398815.1 Conus ventricosus | reverse complement strand
GTTATTGCATTTCACAACTTTCCCTGCTTTGTCTGCAATTTTTATATTAATGACCCAACCCTCCCACAAATAATCTTTTTAAACTGTAAATTAGGGAATTGTATAATTTCATATCGCAATATGCAGCTTTCCCCGCCGGTTAAAGCTCTTAAAACATTTGAGGGCCTTCCATCATATAAGTTTTCATCAGTGCTCAGCTCATCCAAATGAACATAAAGTAATGATGTAATGCAAGATCGAGCGGATTTTCCCCTTAAAAGTAGTTTTGTTTGGCGCAACAACAAATTTTTAGTGGCCTGAGTGTCAACTTTAAAGCCTAACATTTTAGCTAGCTCTTTATCAAATAAGTAATCTGCTTTTTCAGGTTCGAATGTTAATATTGTTTTTAGATTTGCATTGTTAAGTTTGAGAGTAATGCGAATTTACTCATTGCTTCTTTTAGTGAGCAAACCCGTAATAACCATCAGGTATTGTTAACTGGTTAGCTTTGAGCCCAAACTTTTGTAATCTTATTATTCCCTTGGTTTCGCTTATATTAAACCCTTCGACTTTGTAAAATATTTCATGGAGCGCGACCGTTTTGGCCCGCAATTTGTTATCAATAGCATGTTCTAAAAACGAAGGACTGTCTTGAGTTGTTATTGTTACAAACATTTTTTAAAACAAATTAAAAATGAGTGCATTCAAATATACTAATGCAAAATATTCTGTTAGGGCGCACTACAATCTTAAAAATATAACAACTGACACCCTCGACATTTCTGTGACCCAGACTGCCTCTTTTCATAAAAAGGTGAGTACTCCATTAAGCAGATATCTTAACCCCCTATTGAAAACGAGCACAACCAGAAAGCGTGGTTTAGTCATTCCGTTGCAGTTTTATCAGAACCAGTTTAAACTTTGCTGTGTCTTGTGCATCAACTGGGTGTGGAGTGTCGTATGCTGATCATCTAAATCATCCTAATCTTTTGGTGAGGTCAGTGTACAGATTTCATTTCTATTACACCTTTAGACGTATTTTGACTGAACTGCAAGCACCATTACCGAATGACAAATCGTTTAATCATTCAGCAACAGAATAGACATGAAGGCTTTTGAAAGGATCTGTAACGAATTCAATATTAACATCAAGACAGACTTTAGACAAAAGTTGGATCTTGATCATGGCCTAGGCACCCCTTATTTTCGGGGCACGCACAGAAAGTATAAATATGTCTTGAAACCTCCTTTCAAAAATTGTTCAGCCCTGGTCCATAGAGCAAGAGCATAAAACAGCATGGACAACATTTATCTTAGACACTTCTAAGGGCCTAACTAGGGCGGGAATAGAACGAATAAACGACTCTATTCGTACTTACGTTTGGTGTTTGCTAGGCTCGCAAGCACAGGCAAGATCGAGCATAACTGATCTTTCTACTGGCTTTGATGCACAAAAACAATACTTAGCAATTTAGAGGACCCCATTAATTCTACAGTTGATTTACCTTCAAGTATTCAAGGTACCAACATGTTTTACAATACGCAAGATCGAAAGTAGACTTTGCTGTTGGCACTGGTTTATACATGCTGCCTTCTGACCTCAGACTCCAGATAGGTACAATAATAAACTATAATAATGAAATTCTTATAGCAGGCAATGAACAGAAGGTTGGGAAAAAACGACATAAATTCTGAGCCAGTAATATTACAAACAATAAAAGAACATCCAAGATTAAGTCATCCAATCCCCGAAGTCCAAACCCCAAAGTCATTGAAGACTCAGCAAAGCTCGCGGACTCTGTTCGCGATGACATGAATATGAAAAGACAGCGCTTGTTCTTGGATTAACTGGCTAGGATTACTTGGTCTTTATCTTACTAAATATTAACCCAACTATTAAGAGAACTAATGTCATAAGTGCTCGGCCATAAAGCCAACTACTTTGCTTGCAGTAGACAAAAGCCAGCTGACAATACTCCCCAATATTCCTGGTAAAGCGTCTATAGCTTTACAGCTAATTTTTTTAATAAATTCGCAAGATGATCAAGCTGTTTTTTTACCCATGATTTATCAGGTGGAGGCGATGGCGGCGGTGGTACTGGACTTTGACCTCCACCGCGCTGTAATAGCCAACACCAGCGTGCTTATTACAAATCCTAAGGCCGTTATAACGCTTACTAATGTGACTCCTTGCTCTCTAAACAGCGTTTTTATTCGTTCTGCTAGCGTTGTGTCTTCATATAAATTTTTTCGGATAGTTTCTCTTATTCTATTCACTTGAGTTCGTAATTGGTCTCGGTTAGTAGTTAGCACTTCTAGTCTTGCTGATCTTTCTTGTTCAGATCTTTTAGTCTTTGGGTTATTCTTTTTTTAAACCCCGTTGAGCGCCTTTAGTCAGTCAGCTGACGCGGAAATAAAAGTGCTTTCCATGTGCCTATGGGCAGTCCCTGACGTCATGCATTTTTCTTGAGTTTTCATTCGTTACTATTTCTATCAACAGACTCAAATAGAGTTTGCGTAGAAGCCTTATATGTCTGTAGTCTTAAAATAATATGTAAATGACCACACGTGAGGGGAAAGCCCATTTATTCTTATCACTGATGGGTGACCAGCCAGCACTTCGTGTCTCGCTTGCAAAGATGGCGGCGCAACCTTCGTTGTCGAAGCGACCAGCGACCAAGTAAAACGTATTTACACAGCTGAGCAGGCTCTGTGATGATTTTTGACAAACACAATAATCTTTTATTCAACGACTAACTCGAGCATGAAGGTGAGATGATGATAGTGGTGGAATTGTCGACCATATTCGTCAGTTATTGAGTAGGGCTCTGTGACTCAGTGTGCGTTCAGCTGACAGCGTCAGTCGAACGAGCCAGCCAAGTGTGTACTCTGCACTGCGTGCTGGTGTCCAGTGATGTGAAATCAGTGCGAGAGGGGATCGTGGCCTGCTCGCGGCGTGACACGGTGCAGACGAAAAGGTAGGGGAAGATGAGGAGTGAAAGAGAGGGTTGAAGTTGAGCAAGGGGGTGTGGTGGGGAGGGGGGGGGGGGGCGGTGGTCGTGGACTGGTCAGTCTGCATCGAGTGTGAGCGTCTTGATAGACTTCCAAACTGTTTTACTTTCATTTACAGGTGTAGTGTGACAATACAAACTTTATTTTCAACTTTTTTGCTGTGTGTTCTTGTTTGGATGTGGTAAATACATTTGTTTTTGATCGTGCAAAAAAATCTATCCAAATCTACAAGCCTAAATACTTTTGTATTATCAAAATTAAAACAAAAGAAGCCCAGATGCAAAATCTTCATTCAATTTCCTTCAAAAATGATATAGATTCATTTTTCTATCTTTTGTAGTTTCTGAGCTAGAATTTTTTGTTAATTATGACCCCAAATCATGAGATTTCCCCGGCACCTGGGAACACCTTTGTTTGTACTATTGTGAGGCACTGAACGGGTTAATATCATGCCTAAGTCGGCGTCATCAGCCTCAACGAGTTTTTCTTTTTCTCTTCTTATATGCCCATCTAGTTCACCTAGTTTTGCTAAATTGTTTGTTAATTCGCCTCTGATGGTTCTTAAAGCATGATCAAGGGCCGCTATTTCTCGCATGGGTAGCGGTGAGTCGTGTATAGTCTTTAACGCTGTTTCTTCTGAAAAAACTGGTTTCTGCTTCTATTGCATTTATTATTTCATCTGCCGATTGATTTAATTCTTTAAGTTCCATGTTTTGTATTTGGTTAGCTGTTGGGAGTTCCTGCAGCGTGTTTTGAAGTTTAGCAACTGCATCCCTATCTAATTTCGGTCTAACAAGGCCAAGGCGATTTTGATCTTTCACACTGAGTCTTTGTATAATTGTACTCTTGGCTAAAAACTTTGATGGGTCGGGTTTAGTTGTAAGCCGAACAAGTTGCCCTTGATCGTTTTTTACAGACAAATGACCATCTTCTAATTCAAAATCATTTGGGTCTATAAATTCGGGAGGTTCTTGGCCTAAACTTTTGTAAAATGCTTCGACCGTACTTGCTGTTAATTCACGCTGCAATGAGAGCATTGAGCGATGCCGTGTTAAAGGGATCATTTCACTCATGTCGTCTCCAGGATCAAAAACATCATAATCTTCTTCATCTTCAATTCCTGCCATGTTTTTAAATAATTAATTTTTATTTTGCTTCATAAAAATGTCGCAAGCACATGGCTCGATTCTTAACCCGCATAGAAGACTGAAAGAACCCTTTGGCGTGAAGGGAAATAAGCGGACTATTACTGTTCCAAATAATCCATCTACTATTGATGCAGATCAAATTCTTACTGTCAAATTTCCAGACCTAGGAGCAGATGACATGATTGTGCAGGCTCTGCGCGTCTTACTTTCAAAATAGTACTCGATTCAACAACAGACCCAAACAGGACAGTTGTCCAGAATCTGGGATGGGCAATCGTTAAGAAAATTTCTATAAAACTTGAGGGGCAAGAAATATTTTCTTTACACAATGCAGACATATTTTTAACCTATTCTGATCTATGGCTAACCGGGAATGAAAGGGCTGATTTTGCGTTTCAAGGAATAGAAAATGAAGAAGCACTAAAACATGAATAGGTGCCGCAGGTACTAAAGACGGCAAAAAGTATGTGGCTGTAATTTTGCGTTTGGAAATCGCTTTTCCATTCCCTTAGATTTTGAGTTGTTAAAAGCGCATGCGCCATACTTTCAAGGAGCATTAAAAGACAGATTGTCATATGAACTAACTTTTAATGAATACAAACGTGTTATTCTATCTACAGACACCGCAGCAAAGTACGCATTTCTGACATCACGTTAGAGTTTGATGTTGTTAGCAACCCTAATTTAGCAAGGCTAATTGAGCAACAATATCAGTCACAATTACCAATATATTACGAAAGAGTGATTCATCATACAACATATCCTAGAAGCAGGGCAGACGCTATATGGAATTTTAGTTTTAGTGTCGCAGCAAGATCGCTTAAAAGCGGTGAGATGAGAACCATCGAAAGAGGAATGATA
>JAFLJL010018810.1:23816-25967 GCA_018398815.1 Conus ventricosus | reverse complement strand
GATCAAACCGTACACGCTCAAGTCTTTGAATTCCTGATCACACTCCCAACCACGGTAGTGATAGTAAGTTGTCGAGGCTGAACCCCCCCTCAACGGAGCTGTCCCGGCACAGCCTAGCCCCAACCCGCCACTGAGGTGGAAATGTTCCGTCACTTTGAAAAAGAGGGTCTGCTGGTCTTCAACTCCGTTCTGCAGACCCCCCACCCCCCCTCTCCCCCATCTGCCCCCCTCCCTCCCCTCCTCCCCTCTCCTCTCCACCGCTTCCACCGCCACTCCCGTTGTCCTGTCGCATGAGAGATTCTTCACTTGAAATCCTAGCACCTCCCAAAAATGGCTCTGGGAGACAAAAAAAAACAACAACAACAAAACAAACAAACAAACAAAAAATCCGTAGAGGTTGTTTTCATTTCCATCTTTCTTATGGTAACAAAGTAACAAGCTAGGTTTTTATTTCATTTTTTATTTATTTATTTATTTTTTAATAAACCTTTAGACCGTTCATTTGTTTGTTTGTTTCTGTTTGTTTGTTTGTTTGTTTGTTTGTTTTTTTTTCTTCTCCCACATCAGAACAAAGAGAAAGTTTAAAGTGAAGCAAAGAATTCTCTCCTCCTCCTCCTCCAATCAAAGCAGCTCAGAATATGACTCCAACGTTTTCCTTGAACTCAGACCTGCAGGCCTTCCGTCGAATCTCCCCCTCCCCCCCCCCCCCCCCTCCTCCTCTCCTGTTTACTCTCTCCTCTCTACACACACACACACACACACACACACACACACACACACACACACACACACACGTACATATCTATCTATGTTAACATTTGTCTGTCTGTTTATCTATCCATTCATCTATCTATAACACACACACACACGCACTCGCGCACGCACGCACACACACACATACTCTCTCTCTCTCTCTCCTCTCTCTCTCTCTCTCTCTCTCTCTCTCACTCTCTCATCTCTCTCTCTCACACACACACCACACACACACACACACACACACACACAACACACACACACACACACACACACACACACACACACACACACTACACACACACACTATCACAATTGGAAAACAAATACAACAAAACAACAACAACAACAACAACACACAACAACACACACACACACACACACCACACACACACACACACACACACACACACACACACACACACACACACACACACACACACACACACACACACAACACACACACACACACACACACACACACACACACACACACAGACGCGTACGTGAGCACCAGGTTACAAATTACACCTTTATTTCGTTACCAACAAAAAAATAATGAACACGACCCAAGTCCCCCCCCCCCCCCCCCCCCCCCCCCACGCCCCGAAAATTAAAATTGCATAAACATATATCAGTGCAGTTATACTCAAGTGCACTCACGAACAGTGCGTTTACACCGTGCGGTCATACGCATGCACTCAAGACAGAAAGAAAAAAAAAAGGTTATATTTTCAGTAAACAAAAGAAACGAGCCTTTTTCCAGTACAGACAAGACAAACATGTTTATTTCCATACAAAAGTTTTGTTTGCAAACAAAACAATTAAGTCGATCATGTGTTTTTCTAACACACATTACACAAATCCGATACACATCCGATAAACATGAACACGTTGATTTCCTATGGACAGATAAAAAAAGATGTTCATGAATGGGGGTTTATGATGTCTTTGTTTGGCATCTTGACAATGGAACAAAGTGTTCACCGTGATTAGCGAGTTTGTTGTTTATGTCTGACAAATCCGTGTTAATGACAAAACACAAATACACCAATAATATGATGTAACTGAATCATTACTTCAGGCAAAGAACAATATGCCACGTCTTTCTTCGTCTCTCTGTCTCTCTCTCTTATATAAACAAAACAAAACACAAACGCAACATGTGAACATGCACACCACACACACACACACACAACACACACACACACACACACACACACACACAATCGCGCGCGCGCGCACACACACACAACACACACACATACATACAACACACACACACATACACACACACAAACACACCACACACACACACACACACACACACACACACACACACACACACAACACAAAACAAACAAACACACACACACACACACACACACACACAACACA
>JAFLJL010018810.1:6316-18816 GCA_018398815.1 Conus ventricosus | reverse complement strand
CCCCCCCCTCCCCCCCCCCCCCCCCCCCTAAACCGACCTGCCCTCCAACCCTCCCCCCCCCCCCCCCCCGCTCCCCTCCCCACGTAAATTTTTTTTTTTAAAGCAAAAAAAAAAAAAAAGAAAAGCCAGACACTATTTCGACCACCTGAGTCAACATGTGAGCAACACAGAAGAATTTTCATCATCATCATCCCAAAAAGTCAAGACCTGACTTATGAAGCTGTAAAAACCTGCCTCGAGACTGGCGTGACTAAAACTGAATATGTGAACAGGGCGAGGCCAGAAAAGATTAGGGGTTGGGGGGGGGGGGGGGGGGGGGGGGGGGGGGGGGGGGGGGGGGGGGGGGGGGGGATGAGGGTGGGAGACAGAAGTCTAAAGATCGTATGAAACTGTTTCCCCTTGAATTTTTCTCTTTTTTCTTTTTTGACACTTCAAAGAGAACATTCATGATGTTGGATTCACCACAGCGGAGATATGGGACTAGAAATTAAAAACAAAAAATTACACACACACACACACCACACACACACACACACACACTCACACTCCACACACCCCACCACACACACAGACACTACACACACACACACACACACACACACACACACACACACACACACACACACACACACACACACACACACACACACAAATCCGTGAAGCAAGCTTGATGTTAATGTTAAGAAATAAATCATGAGCGCGTCACAGCACCAACCTGTAAAAACAAAATAAAACAACATAAACAATCGACACACCATAATCAAAGCTGCAATATATTCAGCGTTTCTGAAGGCCACCACGACAAAAAAAAAAAAACTAAAAGTGTTCACTAAAAAATAAAAATAAAAAAAATCCGTGAGTACATTACGAACTATTCAGCATTTCACTGAACTCACACAGATGGGGTTTGTCTTCAATTAAAAAACACACACACACAAACAAAACAAAAAACAAACAACAACAAGAATTGCCCAATTTAATTGTCCATGTTATCAAAGAAAGGAAATGGCTGCGATGACCCAAACAGCAAACTTCGAGGGCATGGGGGGGGGGGGGGGGGGGGGGGGGGGGGGGGGGGGGGGAGCGCTGACTCCACCAAAGTCTAGCAGAATCTTCCTCCACTCGTTGATCGCCTCCAGGGGAGGTAATGGCAAATACGGTGGAAAAAGTTACTTCCCATGTCATTTTTTTTGTCTATTTGGTTTTTAACGTACTAGGGATATACAGCATAAGAAATGTCAACGTTTATATCACTAGAAAGTTTAAATATTTCACATAAATATGGCTACCTCTACAGTTACCGTATAGAGAAGATTATTTACTGATGGAAAGAAGTTTTCTGGATTATTTGTGGACTTTTGCGTTGACCGATACCTTTCTCTTACGGGAAAACATTTAACAATAATGTTAATTATATTTCTTCATAAACGGCTCTCAGTTAAAACCACTACGTTCACGTTGCTAATATTTACAGGAAAATTTAAGACAAATCCTTGTGAATTCGTTCCGGATCCGCTTTAGTGATCCAAATCCTGATTAAAATGGAATGAATTTTGTATGAACAGTACTTTGCATAATGCATCACGTTTTAGCACAAATAGCTTCAGTGGGATTGGCCTGGTTTTGTTCCCGGACAAACAAACAAACAAACAAACAGACGCTAACGAAGCCAGCCTTTTTTTTTTTTTTTTTTTTTTGGGGGGGGGGGGGGGGGGGGGGTGTAGAGGAAGATTCCCCTTGCCCGATAATGAACTTGTATCTGACGTTCACTGTGGTACCCGTTCACCTAAAACACATGAAGACGAGAGGCTCACAGAAACAAAGTGCCTTTATTTAAGAAAAAAAAAAAGGTTCAAGATTTATTGTCTACCTGGGGTTGAGACAAGTATACAACAGCAATACCAGCTGAAGAGATGATGACAACGATTAACCAGTGCGTAAATTATTCAGCGTTTGTTAAATGGGATACACGATCAGGACCCGTGTTTACTTAAACAGAGTAAATATTCAACTGAGTTAAGAAAGATCACCTCAGTTAGTGCACAGAAGGTTTTGGGTCCTTTAAAAAAAAAAAAAAAAAAAATTCCCCCCAAGACGATTGCAATGCATTTCAGTTTTCAGAAAGCAGGACAATGTTAAAAACGAAGGGGAAAACATTTTCAAACCCTGGGCGTAGAAAGAACATTACCAACAGTACAGACGCGCGCGCGCGCGCACGCACACACACACATTCTCTCTCTCTCCCCCCCCCACCTCTCTCTCTCTCTCACACATTCAGACACACACGCGCGAGCGTGCACACACACGTGTCTTCATATGCTGCGTGTATTGTAGAACTTGAATGAAAGGAGACAAAACATTCCTTCAAACGAGATGATTATGCCGTAGCCTTATCAAACTTTCTCTCACTGTATCTGCTTAAAACAAAAGAAGGAATGAGAGGACATTTTGTGGGCATCATTTTTTTGATAAAGTGTAAAGACAGGTAGTCTTGTACCGATTCTTTTCCTCGTCGGGATGAATCTTCTGTGTACGTATTTTCAGCATTAGTCGTAGGCTATATCCATTGTCACGGTAACACAACTTCAACAATCAGTAACGGCAAACATGACTTTGCAAGTGCGTGCGTACGTGGGGCGCGCGCGCGCGCGTGTGTGTGTGTGTGTGTGTGCGTTGTGTTGTATTGTGTGTGTGTTGTGTGTGTGTGTGTGTGTGTGTGTGTTGTGTGTTTTGTGTTGGTGTGTGCGCGTTGTGTTGTATTGTGTGTGTGGTGTGTGTGTGTGTGTGTGTGTGTGTGATGTCAATTTGTTCGGTCCACCGTCACACTCATTTCCATTGTGGCAGGTGACATACTTTCTCTTTAGAAATAGAGAGGTGCTCTCCTTGTTGATTAACTAGAAGTCCACGTTCCGTTCTTGACATAGCTCACTGACCAAGTTTCTCGAATGGAATTCATTAGAGAGAGAGAGAGAGAGGAGAGAGAGAGAGAGAGAGAGAGAGAGAGAGAGGGAGAGAGGGAGAGAGAGGGAGAGAGAGAGAGAGAGAGTAGAGAGGGAGGAGAGAGGGAGAAGAGGGAGGGAGGGAGAGAGAGGGGAGAGAGAGGAGAAGAGAGGAGAGAGAGAGAGAGAGTTCAGCAATTTGCATGCACCGTATCTTAGTTGTCGCTCACAAAAATGCATCACCAACTCTCGCTCCCTCCCTCACGAGCGAGTCCGGTCTGAAATTCTGTTTAGCAGACACCCCCCCCCCCCCTACCCACCCCCACCTCCATCTGTTAACCCAGTGTTCACCAGCTGTTCAGAATTATGCAATTTTCCCGGTCGCGCTCTTCAAAGACATGAGATGTATCATCGATGAAGTGATTTTCGTGCAATACAGGAAATACGCTCGTGTCTGAAAAAAAAAAGAAGTCTGCAATTCTTTATTCTTGTTTTCTCTCAAATTCTTCTGTCATGATGACGGGCAACATTCTAACGAGGGCGATGGCACTGCTAGTGTATAATACATAGAATTAAATGATTGGCTGGTTCATCGTTGTTACTGTGTGGCTTGGGTTTACTTGGTAAGAAAGGGAAAGAACTCCCCACGCAGTCAGAGGTAAACCCGATCAGTTTGCAGCAAGGATATAATTATGTTGTGGTGGGGAAAAAAAAGAAGAAAAAAAAAATAAAAAACGAAAAAAAAAAACCCACCCAACAAAACAACCCCACAACCCCCCCCCCTCCGCCCCCCCCCCCCCCCCCCCCCCCAAACAAAACAAAACAGGAATAGCAGTCATTGTGGCCTACTTGAAGGCAGTTCCCACACTTAGTATAATTATTAATTCAACCGGAACACGGAAAGAGCACGAGCGGGGAAACGGAGGGGGTGGTGGGGGTGGTGTGGGATAGTGAAGATACTGAGGGAGGGGACTGAGGATGGGGAAGGGGGAGGGGAGGGATGGGGTGGAAGGGGATGCAACCAGACATTTTTTTTCCCCTAGGGCGAAATGCTCAACCGGTGGAGAAAGAGGGGAAAAGAAACACACCCGAAGGTGCTGGGGAGGACCAGAGAAGCACTGTCTCCACCTGCCTTTAGAGCAGTCCCGTACCACCCTTGGGGGCCTGCGCTGTGTTGACGATGGGTACAGGTTTAGTAATTGATTTATTTAGTGATGGATTGACTTAGTGGTGGACTGATTTAGTGATGGATTGATTTAGGGATGGTTGACTTACTTTATCACCAGAAGAAGTCTGGTTCCTTTGAACGTATCAAGGTCTTGTGGTTTGTACATGGAGAAATTGGTTACTTCATTAATGAATCAAAACGTCAATAATGAATCAAAACATCAAGCAATCAACCAACCAATAATGGACTACTTGATGTAGCGATTGATGGATTGATTGATTTAGGGATGGATTGACTTAGTGATGGATTATTTGATCGATGGATTGATTTAGGGATGGATTGACTTAGTGATGGATTGATTTAGTAATTGATTTATTTAGTGATGGATTGACTTTGTGATGGACTGCTTTAGTGATGGATTGACTTAGTGATGGATTCTTTGAGGGATGGACTGATTTAGGGATGGGTTGACTTAGTGATGGATTGATTTAGTAATTGATTTATTTAGTGATGGATTGACTTAGTGATGGACTGATTTAGTGATGGATTGATTTAGGGATGAATTGACTTAGTGATGGACTGATTTAGTAACTGATTGATTTAGGGATGGATTGACTTAGTGAGGAAGTGGTTTAGTAACTGAAGGATTCAGGGATGGATTGAATTAGTGACGGATTGACTTAGTGAAGGATTGATTTAGGGATGGATTGACTTAGCGATGGATTGATTTAGGGATGGACTGACTTAGTGATGGATTGATTTAATTATGGATTGATTTAGGAATGGATTGACTGAGTGATGGATTGCTTTAGGGATGGATTGACTTAGTGAAGGATTGATTTAGGGATGGATTGACTGCGTGATGGATTGATTTTATTTATTGATTGATTTAGGGATGGATTGACTTAGTGATGGATTGACTTAGTGATTGATTCATATTGATTGGGAGTGTCGGGGAACAGTCTGTAATGATTTCTGGAACAATGGGAGTGATGTTTTGAAACGACAGAGTGACTGGATCCAGGGGTAATGTAGTGATATTTGGGAACAGTGAAATGCTTTTGCGTCATGGCACAATCTATGGCGAGGTTTGGAACGATGGGCCGATTGAAGTCACAGAACAGTCTGTAGTTTCCTTCAACTTTACAATTTATAGACATCTATGGAGAGGAGAGGGTATAGCCAAGGCGTGAGAGAGAGAGAGAGAGAGAGAGAGAGAGAGAGGGGAGAGTGAGAGGAGAGAGAGAGAGAGAGAGAGAGAGAGAGGAAGAGAACGCGATTGCTTGCTTCCAGGACAGGATTACGTTGTGTACGTGTGAGACTGTGCGTGCGCTTGTGTTTGTGTGCCGCACGTCTGGTGTGTGTGTGTGTGTGTGTGTGTGTGTGTGTGTGTGTGTGTGTGTGTGTGTGTGTGTGTGTGTGTGCCGCACGTCGGTGTGTGTGTGTGTGTGTATGTGTGTGTGTGTGTGTGTGTGTATGTGTGTGTGTGTGTGTGTGTGTGTGTGTGTGTGTGTGTGTGTGTGTGTGTGTGTGGTGTACGTGCGTGTGTGTGCATTCAAGTGCGTGCGCTTGTGTGCGTGCTGCACATCACGGACATTCAAGTGCGATCACATCAGAGCGGGAAAACGCTCACCCCCCTCCCACCTCCCTCCCTTCCTGTCCCTTCCTTAGCAACAAGGAAAACAATATGATTTGGACAGATAACAAACCTCTCTGACAGAAAAGCAACAAAACAAAACAGAACAAACCCCCCCCCCCCCAAACAACAACAACAACAACAATGGCGTCGCATATCTTCAACAGCCGGACACAAATGCACATTGAAAAAAAAATCTCTCGCAGCATAGGAAAGAGTGGGGGTTGGGAGCTGTGTGTGTGTGTGTGTGTGTGTGTGTGTGTGTGTGTAGTGATGTGGGGGGGGGAGGGGCGGATGACGGACTTGCGGGGAGGAAAGAGGAGAGGTGGGATGTGTGGGTGGGAGGCGAGATTTCGGATCTCTCCCCTGTGAAAAAAAACATGGCCAATCTGCTTCACTTGGTCTTTTTGTGTCTCTGTGACTGTTGTGTTTTCCTTGGGGAATCTTCTAAAAATCCTTGTGTGGTGTGTGTGGTGTGTGGGTGGTGTGTGTGGTTGTGGTGTGTGTGTGTGTGGTGTGTGTGTGTGTGTGTGTGTGGTGGGTGGAGTGTGGTGTGTCCGCGCTACGCGCCGCGCGCTAAATGCGTTCTTTTGGGTGCTCGTGATCTGTATTTAACCTTAACCTTCAGATAATTGTGTAACTGTGGAAGACCATATCAACCGTTTTCACCACAGAGGAATCACAACGTTTCAATTCATTAAAAAATTAAAAAAAAAAGGTACAGTGATCGTTATTAGAATTGACCAAGGCAAAAATGGTGGTTTCTTGGACAATAAACAGTAAAAAAAAGTTTAAAAGTTGGATATATCCGCACGTGCTTATTAACAATACAACTGTAATTTACTAAAAAAAAAAAACAAAGAAACCAATAAACCCAAACAAAAGGGGCATCAAACAACTAAAGCACAAATTGTCAACAATCTGTATCGAAGTGTGATTCATTCCAGGAAAAAATGAAACTGTGATGCTTCTGGCAATTATTTTTGAGGGGAAAAAAAAGTCAATAAAACACAAGAAAAGACAAAGAGAGGGAGATTCGTGGATTCTTAAAACAAAAACAAAGTACAGTCGCTGTGTATTGTTTGCTGTTGCATTTCATTGCATTGCTTTGTACTGTATACCCTTGCATTATATGGTGTTGCATTGCATTGTATGGTTTGCATTACATTGTATGGTTTTGCATCGCATTGTATGGTTTTACATCGCATTGTATGGTTTTACATCGCATTGTATGGTTTTGCATCGCATTGTATGATTTTACATCGCATTGTATGGTGTGTTGCATTGCATTGTATGGTTTACATTACATTGTATGGTTTACATTACATTGTATGGTTTACATTACATTGCATGGTTTACATTACATTGTATAGTTTACATTACATTGTATGGTTTTGCGTTGCATTGTATGGTTTTGCATCGCATTGTATGGTTTTGCATCGCATTGCATTGTTTTGCATCGCATTGTATGGTTTTGCATCGCATTGTATGGTTTTGCGTCGCATTGTATAGTTTTGCATCGCATTGTATGGTTTTGCACTGCATTGTATGGCTTTGCACTGCATTGTATGGTTTTGCATCGCATTGTATGGTTTTGCACTGCATTGTATGGCTTTGCACTGCATTGTATGGTTTTGCATCGCATTGTATGGTTTTGCATCACATTGTATGGTTTTGCATCGCATTGAATTGTTTTGCATCTCATTGTATGGCTTTGCACTGCATTGTATGGTTTTGCATCGCATTGTATTGTTTTGCATCACATTGTATGGTTTTGCATCGCATTGTATTGTTTTGCATCGCATTGTATGGTTTTGCATCGCATTGTATGGTTTTGCATTGCACTGTATGGTTTTGCATTGCACTGTATTGTTTTGCATTGCAGTGTATGGTTTTGCATCGCATTGTATGGTTTTGCATCGCATTGTATGGTTTTGCATCGCATTGTATGGTTTTGCATCGCATTGTATGGTTTTGCACTGCATTGCATGGTTTTGCTTGGCATTATATGGTTTTGCATTGCATTGTATGGATTTACATTGCACTATATGGTTTGGCATTGCACTGTATGGTTTGGCATTGCATTGTATGGTTTGGCATGGCATTATTATTGTGTTGTATCACATTGCTTTGCTTTGCATTGTTGCATACTGGTCGTGTTGTATGGCGTTGTATTGTATCATCATCTTGACATTGCTTTTGTGTTGTATTGTGTTATGATGTACCGTATTCCACTGTCGTGGTATGTCTGCTTGCATTTTATATTTCTTTGCATTGTATAGTATTTGCTGTTGCATGGTGTTATATTTTGCTGTGTTGCGATTTGGTCTGTTGCTCTGTATTCCTAAGCATTGTATTGTACTTACTACATGGTAACAGATCGCATATGTTGTACTCATCTGTATGGGATTGTGTTGTGTAGTATTGTGGTTGAGTGTAGTGCAAGTTTGTGCAGTGAGCAGTGTACTGTAGCACAGTGAACTGTGGCGTTGTAAAATGTAGTTTAGTTTTAAGTGTGCTGTAGTGTATTGTATTGCATTTGTTTTTTTGTAGTAGGGCGTAGTGTACTGTGCTGTGCTGTATTGTATTGTGGTGTGGTGCTGTAAAGTATAGTTCAGTTTTAAGTGTGCTGTAGTTTATTGGTGTATTGTATTGCATATATTTTGTAGTGTAGTGTATTGTGCTCTATTGTATTGTATTGTTGTAAAGTGTAGTTTAGTTTTAAGTGCGCTATAGTGTATTGCATTGTATTGCATTGGTTTTTTTTTGTAGTAAAGTGTAGTGTACTGTGCTGTGCTGTATTGTATTGTGGTGTGGTGTTGTAAAGTGTAGTTTAGTTTTAAGTGTGCTGTAGTGTATTGTATTGCATTTGTTTTTGTAGCAGAGTGTAGTGTGCTGTGCTGTGCTGTATTGTATTGTGGTGTGGTGTTGTAAAGTGTAGTTTAGTTTTAAGTGTGCTATAGTGTACTGGTGTATTGTGTTGCATATATTTTGTAGTGTAGCGTACTGTGCTCTATTGTATTGTATTGTTGTTAAGTGTAGTTTAGTTTTAAGTGTGCTTTAGTGTATTGGTGTATTGTATTGCATTTGTTTTGTAGTAGAGTGTAGTGTACTGTGCTCTGCTGTTTTGTACTGTGATGTGGTGTGTACAGTGTAGTTTAGTTTTAAGAGTGCTGTATTGTATTGTATTGTATTGTATTGTATTGTATTGTATTGAATTCTTTTTTGTAGCACAGTGTAGTGTACTGCACTCTGCTGCTTTGTATTGTACTGTGGTGTGGCGCGGCGCAGTATTGTGTTTTGCACTGTATTCAATTGCATAGTATTGCATCGCTCTGTATTGTATAACTACACAATCACCAGGGATTCCTCCGTGTAGAATTCAGAATGCTCTCCCCTGGAGAGCGTGTCACCACAGTATAGCGCCACCATTCAAAAAAAAATCTACCTGTGTATATAACTTTCTGATGGTCATCACAGAGGGGTGGTTCTGAAGAATTCGGACAGGGGCCGTTCTCTTGTCGCCATGGGTTCTTCAACGTGCGCTAACCTACTACAGCACACAAGACCCGGGTCTATTCATAGTCTCAGACGATAAGACTTGTGCTCAGATCACTGCGCTTGGTCTGACGGAAAGAAGACGAGAGAGAGAGAGAGAGAGAGAGAAGAGAGAGAGAGAGAGAGAGAGAGAGAGAGAGAGAGAGAGACAGACAGACAGACAGACAGACAGACAGACAGAGACAGAGACAGACAGAGAGACAGAGAGAGGCAGAGACAGAGAGAGAGAGAGAGAGAGAGAGAGAGAGAGAGAGAGAGAGAGAGAGAGAAGAGAGAGACAGACAGACAGAGACAGACAGAGACAGAGAGAGACAGACAGACAGAGAGACAGAGACAGAGAGAGAGACAGACAGAGAGACAGAGAGAGAGAGACAGAGACAGAGACAGACAGAGAGACAGAGAGAGAGACAGACATACAGAGAGACAGAGACAGACAGAGACAGAGACAGAGAGAGACAGAGACAGAGAGAGAGAGAGAGAGAGAGAGAGAGAGAGAGAGAGAGAGAGAAGAGAGAGAGAGACAGAGACAGAGACAGAGACAGAGAGACAGATACAGAGAGTCCTGTCAGAGAATGGAACCCACAGACCCGACATTCCTGAGTGAGTGTGTTGACCACTGGGAAACCGTTTCAACGAAAAAAAAAAAATCTTCATTTTTTTCCCCTGTGCTTCATTTTTTTTCTCTTGTTCTTGCTGTGTGATCTTCCCTGCCCCCCCCCCCTCCCCCCTCTCCCCTCCCCCCTCCCCCTCTCAGTGGCATTCTATTTCTGCAGCGCTCTTTCCGGCTCCCAGAACATAGCCACACGCAGGCCGGTTTTGTCACAGTCCCTGAACCGGCGGCTCACAAGGAGCTGTGAAGTAACCTATCAGAGAGGATGCTGCACCGCTCTACTGAGTCACTTCGGTTTTGACCAACACGAAAAAAAGAGAAAAAAAAAAGAAAAAAAAAAGAGAAAAAAAGAAAGAAAAAAAGAAGTTCCATTGGTAGTCGTCTACGATCACAATAATGAGCAGATTCATGAAATGTCCCCCCCTCCCTCCCCATTTTCCAGCATGTATATCAGGAGAACAAAAGCTCTACCAAAAAAAAAAAGGTTAAAAAATAACAACAAAACAAAACAAAACAAAAGAAAAGACAAAGACAAGAAAACCAGCAACAAAGGAGGGCGAGTTCAATGTTGGTGACAGCATAGTAACATCATGCTTACTCTTCCTCTCTGTTGCAGTTTGAAACAATAGTTTGAAGACATGTTTTGTTGTTTTTAAAAAGGGCGTGCAAAAGCATCTAGATACAATCCTGTGTCGCCTGTTTCAGCATATGTACCTACCCCGCAACTCGAATCCTACCTCCCCCCCCCATCCTCTCTCCCCCCTCCCCCTTCCTGCCCCCCCCCCCCCCCCCTCACACATTTCTAGCACATCATCACATTTTGTGGCAGTCATTCCTTAAAAAAAAAAAGAAGAAAAAAAAAGGTCGATCATTTCCAGCAACGGGGTCACATTTATAATACGACCCCCCCCCCCCCCCCCCACACACACACACCCGCACCCCACCCCGCCCCTTAAAAACCTCCCACGTTCTGAACAAATCTTCATCGTCATCGTTTAAAGACAAAACAAAACCCACAGACATAGACGAGCACTACCGGACTCAATACACACAGAAAGGATAGGGTTTTATCCCACGAACACTCACTAGGTCTACGGTCTGTCCACACACACATTTCTCGCTCTCAGTCTACAAGGATGATTTTCTTTGCTCAACGTAACGTTACTTTCGATCCTTTGAACTGACGAAAATCAACGAACAATTCACATCCACTGCAACACTTCTCTCTCTCCCTCCCCCCACATACTGACGTCAACGTCATATTTTGTAGTGCGTCCTTTTCCGCTGAACTGTTTCCGGTAACATGTAAAATCTTCCACGAACTCGGAACGAACTTGCAACAGCCTCCTTCTTCTGTTGCCGGTAACATGTAAAATCTTCCACGAACTCGGAACGAACTTGCAACAGCCTCCTTCTTCTGTTTCCGGTAACATGTAAAATCTTCCACGAACTCGGAACGAACTTGCAACAGCCTCTTTCTTCTGTTGCCGGTAACATGTAAAATCTTCCACGAACTCGGAACGAACTTGCAACAGCCTCCTTCTTCTGTTGCCGGTAACATGTAAAATCTTCCACGAACTCGGAACGAACTTGCAACAGCCTCCTTCTTCTGTTGCCGGTAACATGTAAAATCTTCCACGAACTCGGAACGAACTTGCAACAGCCTCCTTCTTCTGTTTCCAGCCGTACGTGGAACTCATCACGCAGGTTTCACAGGCATAGGCATATTTCACCCTCTGCTGTTTCTGGAACAATTTTTTGTTTGTTTTTTTGTTTTTGGCTGAGAACGCGCTTGAGGTGAAAGCACATTCTCACTTCTGCAACACACTATGTTGTTTTCTTCTCGTGTCCAAATGACCAGCACCCCTGTTACCATCTGTGACCAGCACCCCTGTTACCATCTGTGACCAGCACCCCTATTCACACTCCATCAGCACTGAAGAGACGTAAAATCCATCTTCTAGACGAGTTCTACCACCATCAAAGACACTAACACGTCAGTAGCATAAAAAATACTTTAAAAAAAAAAAAACAATAAAAAAAACAAAAACGCTTGCATCTCACAATTCGACCAGTCCTGCTTTGTTACTTGTATCACAACTATTCAATCAACATGAAGAAAAAAAAATGCAATCCAAGAGTCAGGCATGTTTATTCCGACCATCTAACCCCCTCCTCCTTCCCATCCCCCCCTCTCTCTCTTTGTCTCTCCAGGACCACACCGAACAAGCCACCATCCAAGTTGCCTCAAAAACTTAACATTAAAAAAAAACAACAACACCGTTCGCATCTTCGTCTTCAGACCAGTCGTGGTCCAAGTGGAGGAAGAGGACGCTGATGATGTGAACATCTCAGTGGACGTGAAGAACGAGCACAACGTTTCATCGTACAGATGGAGAAAGTGTACTCCACCACAACTCTTTTGTAGTTCTGAAAACAACCTCCCTTCCCCAACATACACACGCACACGCACACACACGCACGCACGTACGCACGCATGCACGCACGCACGCACGCACGCACGCACGCACGCACACACACACACACACACACACACATGCACGCAGACACACGCACACACACACGCAC
>JAFLJL010018810.1:1316-3816 GCA_018398815.1 Conus ventricosus | reverse complement strand
CAGAATACAATCAGTACATCAGTATATCTGTCCTGACAGTGAGATAGAAAACAATCAGTACATCAGTATACACTCAGTACATCAGTATATCTGTCCTGACAGTGAGATAGTAAGAAACAATCAGTACATCAGTATATCTGTCCTGACAGTGAGATAGAAAACAATCAGTACATCAGTATACAATCAGTACATCAATATATCTGTCCTGACAGTGAGATAGAAAAATCATACATCAGTATCACATACATCAGTATATCTGTCCTGACAGTGAGATGGAAAACAATCAGTACATCAGTACATCAGTCCCGATATGAGATGAATGTAAACAATCCGTACATCAGTATATCAGTCCTGTTGTAAGATAGATAACAATCAGTACATAGTATATCATCCTGCAGGTAAAATAGAAAACAATCAGCACACAGTAATCAGTTCTGATGGTGAGATGGATTGATAACAATCCCGTACATCAGCCTGATGGTGCATGACATGTATACACCGTACAATCAAACATCAGTACATCAGTACATCTGTGGTTTCTGTGTCTGTGGCTGCAGCCGGACATTGAAACCAATCAAAACAGAATCACTAGTACAAAACAGGGAAACGCTATGCTACCAAACAGAAAACCTGGTACAACAGAATCCCCTAGGCTACCAAACAGAATCATGGTACCCAAAAAGAATCGCTAGCATACCAAACAGAATCACTGGGCTACCAAAAGAATCACTGGGCTCCAAACAGAATCACTGGAAAACAAAAACTAGCTAAAACAGAATCGCTGGCTACCAAACAGAATCACTAGGCTACCAAACAGAATCGCTGGGCTACCAAACAGAATCACTGGGCTACCAAACAGAATCACTAGGCTACCAAACAGAATCACTAGGCTACCAAACAGAATCACTAGGCTACCAAACGAAGGAACAACCCCATCACGAAACAAACACAAAGGTCTTTCCCAGTCAGGAGAAATAACATTTGAACCAATGAGCGCATTATCCTTGGACAGCAGAAAAGGGGGGAACTGAGGTGTGAGAGAGACGAGAGAGAGGACCTATCTAGCACTACGCTGACGCCACCAGAACGACAACGCTTTAAATGGGGCAGTGACAAAGGCAATATTTTAAACGTTGGGCGTCAGTAGTCATTCAACTCGCAGAACTTGGAGCAGGACCGACCACCTCATCCAGGCGGGTCCCCAGGTGGCGAATAGGTGGATGCCCCCAGATATGAGGGTTATCTGCGATATGTCAGGCTTACCCAATCGAACAAGCAGTCCTGGCCCCCAAAATGGCGATGTTCCTAGCAGGATGGGGCGGGATAACAGGTGGAACTGTTATTTCTACTGAAATATCCCATATGTCCAATGACAGGAGCATCATGCGATCAAGAGCCACGCTGTCAGCTCTTAGCCCTGGGGAAGAACACCCCAGTGAACAAACCATCCACCTGTGCTCACAGGGCAGGACGTTTTAGTCTTGAGCTAAGGGAGATGCCCTGCCCCCCCCCCCCCCTCCCCACCCCCACACCCCACTACAGAAAACTTGATCTGACCTGTCGAAGACGAAGTGTGTCAGCTACTGTGCATGTTTCGGGATAAATCAGAACACACACACGCATAAATGATTATAGTTATGCGTCAGACTAAGATCTGACAGCAACCAATCAAATCGATCACAGAAGAAGAAGAAGAAGAAGAGAAGAAGAAGAAGAAAGAAGAAGAAGGAGCAGGAGGAGGAGCAGAAGGAGGAGGAGGAGGAGGAGGAAAGAAGAAGAAGAAGAAGAAAAGAAGAAGAAGAAGAAGAAGAAGAAGAAGAAGAAGAAGAAAGATGAGGAGGAGAGGGAGAAGAAGAAGAAGAAGAAGAAGAAAAGGAGGAGGAGGAGGAGGAGGGAGCAGAAGAAGAAGAAGAAGAAAAAGAAGAAGAAGAAGAAGAAGAGAAGAACAAGAACAAGAACAAGAAGAAAACAAGAACAAGAACAAGAAGAACACCAACACCAAGAACAAGAAGAAAAAAACCCGCAAACATCCAGCAACGACCATATGAGACGGCACCACAGACTGACTGACCTTGTAGTTGAGTTCATCGTAGTCTGCCGAATGTCGGTAGAAGTCTTTAGGTTTGTTATAGTCCTGCCTCCATTGGTCCATCAGCGTGCACGGGGAATCGGCGTCTTTCCTTTTCTTGTCCCCGCTGCTCTCTGTGTCTGTGGTGGACCCTGCAGAACATAGGGCGTGTCCCGAGGTCAGCTATCATTTCCGGTGTTATTATCGTTATTATTGTTATTACTAATTATCATGATCACTATTATCATTGTCAGTATTATCGTTCCCACTATTATCATTCTACTTCTTCTTCTTCTTCTCTTCTTCTTCTTCTTCTTCTTCTTCTTCTTCTTCTTCTTCTTCCTCTCCTTCTTCTCACCAATATATTACTATCAATGTTATTTCTACATTTATTTGATTTAATGCAGTCCTTTATATCATGTGTTTAAACTT
>JAFLJL010018809.1:57466-75046 GCA_018398815.1 Conus ventricosus | reverse complement strand
GTTCTTTGCCCCCTTTTTGCTTCTGACCCTTTTTAAGTGATCCCGCCCTGTTTTTGGGGTCTGTGTATGGCCTTTTCCTTGATCTTGGGTTTCCTTTGGCATGTCTACTACCTCCTAAACTTTCCATTTTCCGCGATTTAGCTTTGGCTGATTAATGTCACAGCTTTGTGTTTGGAGTTGTCGAGCATGGTTAGTAACCTTGCTTTACCCACTTTGTACTCCTCCAAGATGGATTTTAGAAGAAGCTTCAGCTTTGCTTGGTGGCAATAGAGTGTGATGTCAGCGAGACCTGATCAGACACCGAGCCTTATATATGATTGATTTTGGCCTCCATCGATTCAACAATGCTGAGACCTTGCGTGAGCTTAATGCTGCGCTTGTCCAGATCAAAGCCAAGCTTTATTGCTTGTCTCTAAAAGTCATCAAGTTATGTGCAGATGCTTTCCATGACTTCACTGAAAGAATCCAATGGAAAAGTCACTGACAGAATTTGGACAGGTGTCTGAGATTCTTGACATGCAATATTAGAAGTTATCAGTCTTTTTTCAAAAGCGAGTTCGTGCTCTCATACGTTGTCACGCTTGGACGTTTCCTATTTTCTCCTGTTCTGCAGGTTATCAAAGTTTAAATGTTCTCTGACTTTTCACAGTCTGCTGCTTCTAGTTCAAGCCGTTTTTGTTCACAAGTGTCTTCCGTAGCTTTGTTCTTTTAAATCTTGTCATACTGCATAGTCACAAATGTGACCAAGTACTGACCAACAGGTCTTGATTTTCTGTCTTAGTTTCATTGATCCAACCCTGATAGAGAGATGTTAAACAAGGCTATGCAAAATGCTTTTCACTAAGCAGAAAAATGGCAAACAAATGGGAGAATGTAGCACCAAAATGGTAAGATTACAACATCAATTGAGCACAATGTCATCATATATCACAGAGAATTATACTCAAAACAGTCCAGATGTGTATGCATTTGTGTGGTGTGTGTGTGTGTGTGTGTGTGTGTGTGTGTGTGTGTGTGTGTGTGTGTGTGTGTGTGTGTGTGTGTGTGTGTGTGTGTGTGTGTGTGTGTGTGTGTGTGTGTGTGTGTGTGTGAGTGTGATTACCCGATATGTATTTATTTGGATTAAATAGATGAAGTTGTCATAAACTTGAATTTGAATTGGGAGGAAACAGGGGGAAATTCAAAGGAAGATAAAAAAAAATGCAAGTATTGTGATACAAATAGGGTTAGTGATGATTTTCATTTTATATTAATGTTCAAAATATGTACACTATAGAAACAAGATTTGCCCCCCACCCCCCACCATTTCTTGAGGTAAAGTCAGTATTTCTATCGTGTAATCTTAGAGTGCAACAAGTATGTTCTGTTTAAAATAGGCTAAGTATGTAACATAAGGAAAAACTTGTCTAATTTGTTCTTGTGCAAACTGGTTTTACGTACATTCCTAGTATATTTGACCTGTAGGCTGCTTTGTGTCAATGTTTGCATTAATGAGTTTGTTATCCTCCAAGCAACAATAAGAGTTTAAAGAACTAAACACTTTGAACAGTGTGTTTGTCTGTATGTGCGTGTGTGCTTGCGTGCATGCATGTGTGTTGTGTGTGTTTATTGTATGTTAATAATATTAATAAATAATATTTTCAAAAACTGAATCAATCAGGTTACACATAAAAACTTACATCTAACTCACCTTTACATCACAGGAACACACTGGGTATGAGTGTGTGTTGTGTGCTAATGATACTGTTAATCTATAACTGTATTAATTTCTGACTCACCTGTGGACCACAGAAACAGCAATTGCTGAAAAAAAGGAACAAGGATATCATTCCATGTACTGGACTTCACATGAGTTAAAGAATAAAAACAGAAGTGAAGTTACCAAAACCTTATACCACATGGGTTAATAAAAACAGGAATAAAGTTACTATTATATTTGCTTTGGAAACCCAACGTCCAAAAGAAACAGACAGACCCACTGCCTGCCTCTTCTTACACCCACACGCTCTTCCTATCTGCAGGATCCTCAAGTTCATCTGGCATACAGTAGCTGATAAGAAACCTGTCTTTGAGACCAAACCTATGATTACTTTCAGATGCAATAAAAACTTCAAAGACCTATTTGTGAACTCATAACTGAACAAAATCACGCTTTTAAAGTCACCCGATACATTCCCTGCTCAAAACCCAGCTGCAAAATCTGTCCTCTGACCAAGCCGATCACTAACCTACATGACCATAAAGGCTCATTCAAAAGCCGCATCCATAAGCCATCCACAGATAACTGGGTGGTCAGATCTATATGGGGCAGGCATCCCACATATTTGAGATGAGCATCTCTGAACACCTGATGAACTTCCGGCATCATCGACCCAAACCAGTCACTCTGCACTTCAACCATCTCCAACAAATCAATCATGTAAAAGTCCTGGCACTCTGGCAACCATAGAGTGACAACTGCATGTACCATGCAGGAATCCTATCTTTTTGCCAGACTAAGGGCTCTCTACCCACTTGGCATCAACATCGCAAACAGCATGTTCCTATCCTAAACCCCCCCCCCCCCCCCCAATACCACCAGCCGTCAGTACTCTCCATAGACACACTACCATACTACTCTTTATTTATCTCATGTGTAAATTACAGCTAACAGCTATCTTCTCTTCTTCCCTCCCTTCAATATCTCTATTTCCATTATCAACCTATTCTTTACTCACTTCATCCATCAACACACATTTGTTGCTCTGGCTTCCTTTCATATACATATACCCCTTTTCTACATGTATATGTCACTTTCTTTCTAGTAATATAAAAAAAGATTTCTTGACTGCTGATCTCCCTTTTCACAAATAAAAACTATCTTTAATTGTTCAGCATTAAATAAAAACATTTTGAGGATGTTCTGAAGATTTGCATAAGAAAACACAAAACTAAAATCTCCAATGTTCTAGACGTAGACCATCTTCAGAACCAATGACATCAACTGAAAGACAATAAATACATATTAGATAATGACATATAAAAACATATACATGAATAGACAGCTACATGTTTAAACATGTGTGTGCGCGTATGTGTACGAGCAAAAAAACCCCGCAAGAGTGAGGTGTGTGTGTGTGTGTGTGTGAGGAGGGATTAGGTTGGGAGTGGGGTTAGAAACTCCTAAAATGGATCAACATGGATTGTCCACATGTACATGTATCGATGTGTATGCATACCTGGATGGTGGGGATGGTGTTTTGGGTGTAAATGTTATACTCTATATGTAACATATATGTTACATATGTGGATGGGTGTGTGAATATAAAGATGGTGGGATGGGAAAAAAAGTGGGGGGGGGGGGTGTTCAGTGAGAGGGATGGAGGAGAGGTTGGGGAAAAGGAAAGAGTGGGCAAAGAGTGGGCAAAGAGCTGGGCAAAGAGTGGGCAAAAGAGCTGGGCAAAGAGTGGGCAAAGAGCTGGGCAAAAGATTAACACCAAAAAAGTCAGCTGTGGAATTGAGTCCATCGGGAACTGTGGAGCCAATATGATCCCCGACTGCCTGAATTTTCTTTCTGGAGGTGAGGAGTGGTTCTGCCAAACAGGAGTGATGGGTCTGGCTGTGGAATACTGTAATCGGCATTAAAATGGATCCCCACTGGTGTTGGGTGTGACAAATGGATGGCTCTGAGGTGCTCCACAAAGTGTTTGTTGAGGGTATGACATATCTCCCCAACATACAAATTTCTTTCTTGGTTTGTGAGTGAGTGAGTGAGTGTGTGTGTGTGTGTGTGTGTGTGTGTGTGTGTGTGTGTGTGTGTGTGTGTGTGTGTGTGTGTAACTACTATCATAAGTATCATCGCTATTATTATTATTTCCATCATCATCATTAGTATTATCATTATCATCATTCATAATACATAACGATCTTTGTTCCACTTGTAGTTTCTAAATTTCTAGATGCATTAGTACATGTCTTAGATCGCATTTCTTAGCTTTCCCATTCCTTATATCATTATCATAATTTTTATGACTATGAATATGTTTATCATTACAACCACTGGTATATTTGTTAGCTTCTATTGAGTAGTTTTCCCATTTCTCTATGATTATGACAGTATAACCACTGGTACATTTCTTAAATTCGATCTTACAGTCTTGATTCTGTCTTATCTTTCCCATTCCTTATATCCTCCTTCTTCTTCCCTTTTACCTTCTTCTTCCTCTCCTCCACCTCCTTTTCTTTCTCATCATCACTGTCATTATTATTATTATCATCATCATTACTATTGTTACTATATAACCCTATTATTGTAACTTTTTTCTCATTCCTCTTCTGCTGTATTTACTGTTACTATCATACCTACCTTTACACTGATCATAAGTTTTATTATAAATGATTACTGTTTTATACTACCATTGTTATCATTTCTTTTTATTACCTTCTTTTAATCAATGTTATCATGACAATTTTTCACCATTTCAACCTTGCTTCTGTTCCATAGTTTTAGTCATCCACCTTCTATCAAATATTGCACCCAATATGAAGAGAGATAAATGACTGTCCCCTCATCCTTCATCTTATTGTCTTGAATGGTATTTGGCTTGCCTAACAAAAACTAAACAGGTTGAAAAGGCTTGTGTTTGTTTTGTAATTCATTTTGCTCTTCCGAATGGTGCTGTTATTCTGTTCTTGCTGAAGTTTGAGAAGTTGCTTTTCTGTAGTTTATATGTAAGAATTGTGGCCTAAGTCAATAAACTAGGACGTACATAGGGATCATACTGTGATATGAAATGCTATAATACAATCTATAATATCATAATATGATTTGAAATTATATATATATTATATATAAAAACGAAACTTGCATCCGAAAACACTCCTTCTTCCCCCGCACCACCAAGGAGTTCAATAAGCTCCCACCTGAGGCAATCCAATCAGCCTCGGTGGTGGACTTTCAGTCCTACCACTGATCCACCGCCCCCCCACTCCCCATCCCCCACCCATCCCTCCCATCCCATGCTGGAGTACAATACCCTCCCCACCCACTCCAAAGTAGGGCCTGCCAAAGTATGGTTTAGGGTCTGAAACAGTGAGTGTGGTGGCCCCCACTTCCCCTGCAGTTAGGTAGTGAGCACTGACTGCATAAATTGACCCACAACTCCCACAGCAAACTGGAACCCCTTTGTAGATGCCAGAATCTTCAGCTTGTTGTAGGCGGGCAGATATCAAAGAAGAAGAAGAAGCATCTGAATCTCATACGTAAACAGAATACTGAATGACTGACCGATCAGCAGACGACACGAGCAATAAAATATTAAACAGAAAATAATGCAATGTGATACAATGGAATAAATATTGTAATATAATGTAATTTGGGTATAATATCATATGATGTGATAACATGAAACTTGCATCCAAATCTCATACTGACGACCGACCAGCAGACGACACTTGCATTTTTTTTTTCATAACGACTACTAAGTAGAAAGTATCTTGTTGTCATTACCTAAGGAAATGACAAGCATCGTCCTGAGAAATGTCCAACATTTTGTACTTTCAGGTTCCTTTCCTTTCTTTGCATCGTTCCGCTTTGTAAAAACGACTTTTCGTTTGATTACGCTTGTTGCTACTGTCTGCTTGGTTTGGAAGCCGCTTGGAGACCGCCATACTGTGGAAACGTCACACAGGAAATGAAGGGGGTAATCTCCCCTGTGAAAACGGTACTCCCGCAAAGGAAACGAAAAGTTTTTGCAGATAAAACCACAACATATACTAATAAATTACAGGTGGAATAATATATAAACAATTTAAAAAAGCCGATTTTGAAGAAAATAAAGAAAAGCACTGCAATCGTTCGAAAACATCAGTCATATCCTTTTATGGACAAAAGTCGGAATCTCTCCTAGCAACGCACTTGACAGACGCCTCCTGAGAAACGTGCTTTCGAACACCTGTTACAATATGAGGCATAGGTGATACTTGGATAGTCCGAGTCATACTGTTTTTATGCGTTGGTTTGCAGGTCACAGATTGAAATCAATAGTGTTTATTGCTCCTGTTATTGCGTAGGTGAAGGAAAAGATGGAGGCTGTGTCAAGCAAAACAGTTCTTGCAGATTCAAATGGAAGAAACAGTTCAGTGGCAAAGAAAGATACAGCTGCCGCAGTCTCTACACCCAAACAAGCAATGAGAACTAAGTTCTTCATTTGCCCTAAATGTGAAAATGCTGTGGAGGAGGACCAAGACGGTGTCAACTGTCATGACTGTAAGCAGTGGTTTCATAAAGATTGTACGCTTCTTACAGACAGAGATTTCAATTATCTTTGTGAGGATTCAGCATCTAAAGCAGGCATTGAATGGACTTGTGAGACGTGTCATGCAGGGGACGGGGAAAAAAAGGGCGACTTAGAAGCAAAACTTGACAGACTGATCAGACTTTTTGAGTCTGGTGACACGAGGCTTTGCAGGCTGGAATCAGGATGCACAGGATTAAAAAAGATCGAAGAAGTTGTGAGTAAAAAAGTGACAGAGTTGTGGGATGAAAAAGTAGAGAGAGAAAAAAGAGAACTGAATCTGATTATAAGCAATTTGAAGGAAAGTAACAAGACTGATAGAGCAGAAAAACAAATTTTAGTTCCAGACTTTTGAAGATTCTATTGAAGACTGCAGCTCAGAAAGCAACCGTTTTGACCCTATCTCACCAGACCGATCCCCAAAAGAAAACTTGAAATTTTGTCCTAAGTTTGCATCCACCCCTGATTCTAAAACTGATAAAATCCCAAATCATAAAGTGCAACTGAACCCCAAATCATTAAGAGAAAAAGATAAACTTAAATGCATAGTCATAAATTTTCAATCTCTTATCAAGAAAAAAGAAGAACTCAGTAATTTAGTCACCGAAAAAAAACATTGATGTTGTAATTGGAACAGAAACTTGGCTAGAAACTGGAACATCCAGCAGTGAACTTCTAATGGAGGATTTTGATATTTATAGAAAGGACAGACTTGGAAAAAGAGGTGGGGGAGTCTTGATTGCCATTAGGAAGAATTTAGCCAGTGAGTTTTTATATCAAGGCAAAAATAGTGAAAGTTTATTTTGTAGGATTAATTTTAAGAATAAGAGACCTGTCATTGTTGGATCAGTTTACAGACCTCCAGACTCAGATGAAAATGTATGTTCGTCTATCTGCAGAGACATTTCTAACATTGTTTTGGCCAATAGGAAGGCAATATTATGGATTGGTGGAGACTTTAATTTACCAGATATTAATTGGGGTGAAGATGCCATACTTGGTAATCAATACAGTAAAAATATTAATACTCAGTTTTTTGATGCCATCAAAGACCTTGGATTAGTACAATCAGTTGAATCACCAACTCGTGGTAAGGCATTCCTGGATTTATTTTTTACCAATTGTCCAGGCGCTTTAGGCAATCAGGAAGTAATTGCAGGCCTGGGTGATCATGACATAGTTCTCTTAGAGAGCAACTTTCAACCCTTTCGGAAGAAAACCTCCTAAACGTACCATCAGACTCTGGAACCAAGCAGATTTACCAAAATTGCGCAGGGATACTCATGATTTCAGTCGTCTTTTTTTGAGGTCCCATAGTGTTAAAGATAATGTCAGTGACCTTTGGAAGTGTATAAAACTAACTTGGATTTATTATGGATGACAACATACCTACTAAAATAACTTCAAGCAAGAACCACCAGCCATGTAGTAGTAGTATAGCAGCAGCAGCAGCAGCAGCAGCAGCAGTAGTAGTAGTGGTAGTAGTAGTAGTAGTAGTAGTGGTAGTAGCTGTTGTTGTTCCATCTGGGGGTTGCAACCTTGCCGTCGTCAGAGGTCTTGCGCAGTAAAGTGATCCCTAAGGCTCTAGTTACTCTGTGTTAGGTTTCCTTATGGGAGCAAAACATACCCCACTTGTTTACTGTTTATCGTTTACTGTTCCCTACCTCATTTCATTTCCGATTTTGCTTTGATTAAATTGAGGTTATTTGTATTTGTTTCTGTCCGTCTGTGTGTTTGTCTTTTGATCTCCCTTGCATCTTTGGGTGGATCCTCAGGCATAGGCTCAAAGACTGTCCCCTACATTTTATATTATTTGCATAATGTCTTTAGTTTTACAGCAACTTTTTTTCTCCCCACACTTTCGTTTGGTTGCATTTACTACTCTTCGCTGGCTGCTCTGGGGGTGCTATTGGATTCTTTTTTGCACCCATGGTGGTGAGAAACACCACAGTATTATGGACTGTGGTGTGTCTCTATTTGACGCCGGGAGGCGCAGACACAACCAGCCGTGTCTCCCTGATGAGTCCCGATCAGCGGGGCGAAAGCCTCGGAGCAGGCAATACAAATATTATATCTGCCTTCAAAAGGGATTGCGATGGTTCCCTTATGCAGCTAGAGAAGAGTTTTCATATCTGAACATTTTATTTTAAAATTTCAGTTTCCCAGTTTCTCCATCTTCAAACTCCCCTCCCCAAATCTTTGCCAGACAGTTCAGTTGTTGGCCTTTCGCTTGTTTTTTCCCCCACATATTAGATTGTTCGTCTATGTATTTGTCTGACTTTATTCAAGTTTAAAAGGCTGTGCCAGTCTTGAATAAAAGTTACTCTGTGTTAAGTTTCCTTATGGGAGCAAAACATACCCCACTTGTTTACGGTTTATCGTTTACAGTTCCCTACCTCATTTTATTTCCGACTTTAAAATACAGTTTCTATCTGTTGAAAAAAAAAACGGTGCTCAGCTACGTTTGAGTGTGTGTGTGTGCGTGCGTGCGTGTGTTGTGTGTTGTGCGTGCGTGTAGACAACAGTGTGTGCGGTATGTGTGTGTGCGCGTTGTATGGTATGTGTGTGTGCCGCGCGTGTGTGTGCGAACGCGTGCGTGCGTGCATGAATCGAATTGTCATAGTCTTTAATGTTGTTAGTGCATGTGATCAGTGGACTTCAGACGTAGGCTACGTGATTGACGTCATCAACGTATACGCACGTTGTCTGTGTGTGTGTGTGTGTGTGTGTCTGTCTGTGTTTGTATATGTCTGTCAGTGTGCGCGCATGCGTGTAGTATGTTCGTGGGTGCTTGAGTATGTGTGGCGTGTGTGTGTGTGTGGCTCGCTCTCTCTCTCTCTCTCTCTCTCTCTCTCTCGCTGTGCACACCACTCTACTGTCCCTGTCTCTCCAATGACGTCACTGAGGCGAGAACTCGGGCTTGGCCGTGCGAATGCACGGTCCTTGCTTTTCGCTGGCTGGATAATCAGTCACGTGATTATCACCCCGGGGAATCCCCGCCTTGGCTGCACTAGTCAGGCTGACTGCGTTCTATGGACAGGTCAAGTGGGGTTGTCGGACTGGACTGTCCCTGCGTGTGGAAGTGTCTGACGCAGATTGCGTCATCGCCGTCGGCGCCAGGATATCCGTCGTGGTTCCTCCTCCTGTCACCATGGCACCTGTCTGTGGGTCTAGGCTGTACGTCATGAACTTTCTGACCGAACCACGCTATTGTCAGGTGCACGCTTAGAACTGACGCTGAAGGAAACGTTTTGAAAAGAATATCTACTTCTTTTTTTATACGAAAAAAATATCAGACCCACAACACACACACACACACACAAAATACAAGATGGCGGACGCAGTCACCAAGTGAATCAAATACTGTCCAAAGTTTTTGCAGTTCTACCATCATCATGACACGACTAACAAGATCCCGATGTCTAGGAGGTCGTACAACAACCACGGCAAATCAGGACGCTCCGGGACTACAGGAAAATTAGAAAAAGGCGCTTTGTCTTCCAAAAGAAGTATTAAATCGAGAACATCGAGAAAACCGTCGGAAACAAGAAGCAGCTGCTCACTCAAACGGTAAACCTGAAGACAGCAAACCCGAAAGAAAATCCTACAGACGCTGTGAGTACCATCCTTCGTCTTCAATCAGTTATCGAAACTCTTTGTGAACGAGTTTCATGTCTAGAAATCCGTGTGCAAAATCAAAATGAATTGATTGGTGACATGAAATTAGCGCTGAAAGACGTGGTTGTCAAGGACACCGCGACGACCAGCAACTCAAGTTCTTTAGATAATAGAATAAATGTTCTTACTTACGCTGAGGCAGCTAAGTCCGCTCCAAAGTCGTCTGTCGCTGTACTAAACCAACGGAAGTGGAAAATAAAAGGAAAGAAAGAAAACGGCATTGTGTCTCTGGAAATTCTGAAGAAAAGAACGTGTCCAATGTTTCTAAGAAATCTGACGTCAACACTACATCTCCTGACGTCAGTCTACAGTCACGAAAAGGACCTTCGTTCCACAAAAAAGAACAAGATCTTCCGATGGTCACAATACTGCACGACTCGGTGTTGAACGGAGTTGATGCGGACAGACTTGGGTATTCCTATGGTTTTGAAGCTCTAGCATATAAGGCTTCCCACGACTAATGACCTCCTTGTGACTCTAGACTCAACTGCTTCATCCATTAAGAAGTCACAAGACGCTGTAGTCATTCACTGTGGGGTCAACGATATAAAAAAGTCGGACCCCAAAATCAGTAGTAAAATCTTTGCTGATTCTGTCAGATCTCTAGCAGCCAGACACCCCAAAACAAAAATCGTCATAAGCAAGATCGCACCACTTAGAGATTCTGGCATGGAAACTAAACGGGACTTATTTAATGCCTTGGTATCCACAGAACTGTATGGTGTGGAAAATGTCTCCTTCGTCCACCCATGGCAACCTACATACCAGACTACTGAAGAAGGAGGGCCTTCACCCAACTGGAAGAGGGGCCAGTGTCCTTGCGGGAAACGTGGGGCGACACCTGAGACAGTTGTTCTGGGTGAAGCCAAGGAAAACATCAAGGCGCCCGCTTTATCAGCTGCCCAGACACGCCTACCCCCGAACAAGTTTTCCACGCTTCCTCGGTGAAAGGGACCCATGGCAGAACACGTTCGAAGTATTAAGAGATGGTATTGAAATACTGTGTGTAGATACTGCTTGACTGCGGACAGCAAATCAACGTTTCATTGACTACATCACTTCGTAACTACTGTTATCCGCCAGGTTTAATTCTTTGTATCTTGGTACTATATTTATCCCCCCCCCTCCTTCTCCCCCCCCCTCTCTCTCTCTCTCTCTCTCCCCTCTCTCTCTCTCTCTCTCTTGTACTCTACCTCTATTTTTGATAGTTACTATTTTGCCGCCATTCAAATATCAAAATATTGTGTACTGTAATTAGCAGGAGTCGTGGGCGAAAGTAAAGCTATCAGGTTTATGCAATGGAACTGCAGATCCATACATACAAACCTGCCTTACCTTATTCAACACCTTGCTTCCTCCAGTTATCAGATTCTCATTTTGCAGTCGTTAAATGTGACTCGTAACAATCTACCCAAACTGTCAACTATTTTTTCCCTCGGTCTGTGAAAAGACAGAGCAAGGAGAGAAAGTCAAACGGCTATTTACATTAATGATAAAATGGATTACTCCGTGTGTCCGTCACCGGCACCAACAAACATATTACAACTGCATTCCTGTGCAGCAAGGGTCAAAATCAGTCAGACGTTAATTGTTAATGTCGTCAGTGTGTACTTACCTAAAGGGCCAAATGAAGAAAATACTGAATGGCTACGTCCATTGCATGATTCGAATGAGAAATGGCTAATCGCTGGTGACTTCACGCTCATTCACCTTTTTGGGAAGCCGATAACGTTTCTGTGACTAGTAACAGATTTGTCGAAAATATCGTTGATGCTTCTCTCTATCTATTAATGACGGAAGAGTCACAAGGATCCCTGATATACCCACTCAAAGAGCTTCTGCCATTGATCTGTCTCTTATTTCTCCCTTTCCTTGTACAAATAGTGACTGGAACACACATACTGATAGCTTAGGAAGTGACCACTTACCCGTTATTATTACTCTAAATGACAACTTAGTCCAGACTTCGACAGACAAAGACATTATAGCCAAATATAATTATAAGTATGCTAACTGGAAAATGTTTGAGAATATTTTAAAATCGCAAAATACTAATGACATAAGAGATGATGATATCAACAAATTTTATCAAAAATCACGACACTGTGTTACAAGCAGCTGATCGTTCCATACCGAAATATTCTAATTTAAAATCTGACAAACATTCGGGAAACATCTGGTGGAACGAAGTTTGTGAGAAAGTTGTGAACGAAAAGAAACGTTTATTCAAAATATACTTACAGGATAAAAAACCAGAAAATCACATCCCCCTGAGGAAAGCGAATTCATTTAGTAACAAAACAATAGCACAAGTGAAACGGCAGTATTGGGCTGCATTTTGTACAGATGAGGTTTATAGCCATAAAGATCTACAAAAGATATAGACAAAATTCAGTAACATGAAAAATGGAGTACATTTACCATTATGTCCAGTCAAGATTGAAGGTAATGAATTTCCTTCTAACTTACAAAAGGCTGAGTCGTTCGTCGACATGTTTTCAGATACAATGCTTCCTAATAATCTTCCAAAAGAAATAAGAACTTTGAGGGAAAACGAGGCCCAAAAAGATTTGTATAAAGATCCAGTACCAGATAATGCAAATTATGTCAATGCTCCAATTACTTTGAAAGAACTGAAAGACACGCTGTTTTCTTTTAAGTGATAAGAAAACGTCAGTCGGAGCAGACGCAATATCTAGCATAATGTTAAAACATTTGCCGGAAAACTGGATTATATTATACATGAATTGTTTCAAAAATGCTGGGATGAAGGTCATATTCCAAAGGTATGGAAACACTCAATCATAGTTCCAATACCAAAACAAGGAAAGTCAAAAAAAGATAAAAATAATTACAGACCCATTGCTCTAAAAATCACACACCGGTTTAAACTGCTAGAAAGATCATTTTAAACAAACTAATTTACCATTGTGATAAAAGAAAAGTTATCCCCAAACCCAAACAAGCAGGTTTCAGGAAGAAGAGAAGTACAATTGATCATTTAGTGAAACTAACAACACAGATTAAACATCAGTTTGCTCACAGAAAAAATGTACTGGCAGCATTCTTTGATATAAAGAAAGCCTATGACCATGTCTGGCATGGTAGATTACTGTATAAATTAAAAAGTATTGGTCTATCTGGACATATCTATGACTATGTTAAGAATTTCTTATCTGACAGAAGTATGCAAACAAAAGTAGGCAACTCCTATTCCACCTTAAGATTTCCCCAAATGGGAATCCCACAGGGATCAGTTATTGCCCCTCATTTATTCAATATTCTGCTCTATGATTTACCACAATCTGTGTCAAATAATATTGTAATAGTACAATATGCAGATGACATATGCATGTGGATGAAAGTTACCATAAAAGGAAAACCCCAAAAGACAGCTGAAACTATTTTAGAAAATTGTATCAACGGGAACTTGATAACTTAAATAAATTTCATGATGGAGAATGGACTTTTGTTATCACCGGAAAAAACTAATCTTGTACTTTTCAATAGTGGGCCCGATCGACCAGAGTTACCCATTTTTCGAATAGATAAGAAATCCTAGAGTACAGACCCATGGTAAAATTTCTTGGAGTATATATTACTTCAAAGTTATCGTGGAACCATCATATTCAATATCTATTAACAAAGGCCAGAAAAAGTTTTAATTTTCTAAAAGTTATACAAAAACAAAACTGGGGCCAAGATGCTAATGTACTCAAAACACCTAGCATTATCGCTGATACGGTCAAGACTCACTTACGGACAAGAAGTTTTCTTCAGTGCCCGACAAGTTTGCTGAAGAAAATGCAGAGCTTGGATTGCAAAGCTTTCAAACTAGCTATAGGTGTACCATATCATGCATCGTCCCTAGGAACATATCGCGAAATTGGGTTTATTACCATTAGATGAGTATCGACGGCTCGCTGTCGCAAAGTATGTCTTACGATCTTCAACATGTGACAGCAATGTTGAAAACGAAGTTAGTTTGAGATCTGATATTAACTTCCCTAAAAGAGCAAGATCAATCTCCTCGCTTACGACAATTAGGACTTTCACTTCCAATTTATTCGAAGAGTCAGGAATTAACCATACCGAAATAATTAAACCTCAACTTCCTTCATCTCCAGCCCACCATGGGGAACTTCAAAGAGATCATTTGATATCAACCATTCGTCTTTGAAAAAAGGTGACAATGAAAACTTGATTGGCGTAACAGTAAAAGAGTATATAGAAAACTGTACCCGCTTCATCTTCAGATATATACAGAGGATCTCTTTTAGATACCAAAGAAGCAGGTGCAGCATTTGCTATTCCTTCTATAAAGGTGGAAAAATCTTTCTACCTTGGAAAAAACAGATCCATTTTTACAGCCGAGCTAACTGCCATTTTAATGGCCTGTATTATCTTCTTGATCTTTCTTACCCAACACTTCAGGCCTCTTTTGTGTCGATTCAAAATCGGTTTTATTTGCCCTCAGCAAATCAACAACAATAAGAAAAGATTTAATTACAGACATTCATGAATTTAATACATTTTTTGGTTTAAAAGGGGTACGAGTATCTCTTTCTGTTGGGTTCCTTCTCACTGTGGTATTCAGTTTAATGAGAGGGTCGACAGAGCAGCAAAGCGGGGAGCAAGAAATACAAGCGAGTCAGAATGTGTCAGTATTCCATTGTCTGTCCATGAGGGTACAGTCTATTAGAAAATGCGTGTTGGAAACATTTTAGAAAAAAAACGTTCTGGATGTTTTCTAGATACTCACTCCCCGCCAGCTAATAAACATTGACACACTTAATTCATATCATCAATGTAGCTTACCTTATTCACGGATTATAATTTCTTTGATTTATAAGTCAAATTGAATGCTTTTAAGACAAAGTTTTGTAAGAACATAACATGCCTTTGTGGCGGAAAAATTACAAATAATCACATCCTTTTTCAATGTGAGCACTTAAAACCTTACCTACCACCCCTACCTAAATGTTCTCTGAATCACGTTGTATCGATTTATCACTGATGTGTAAAATTGCAGTTTCATTACAACAAAGTCCTTTTTATTCGGTTCTGTAAACTGGAGCCGATGTTGAGTGTTTTGATCAGTAGTTCTTTGTTAGCTCATAGTTGTCTATTTTATTGTTGCTGTGCTGTTTTCTTCAAAGCCTTTGAATATATTACTTAATACCTCTACCCCTCCCTCCTTTCCCTCTAACATTGTCTAATATCACTTGGCGTGGATAGACGTTAAATTGAAGAACACACACACACACACACACACACAAAAACACACACACGCGCGCGCGCGCGCGCGCGCCGCGCGTGCGCACACACATGCACGCGCGCAGGAGCACACGCACGCACGTACGCACCATCGGGGATGGGGGTGGGGTGGAAATGTAATATTATATAGTAACAATTTTTAAAAAGACACTCTCCCCATGATTCTCTCCATTTTTTATCGCGCTACAATATCTGCCTTCCTCTCGCCCAAGCCCTAAAACTCTCTCTCTCTCTCTCTCTCCCCTCTCTCTCTCTCTCTGTCTCTTTTCTGTCTGTCTCTCTCTCTCTCTCTCTCTCTCTCTCTCTCTCTCTCTCTCTCTGAATACGAAGTGCAGAAGAAGAAGAGGAGGAAGAAGAAGAAGAAGAAGAAGAAGAAGGATGATGATGATGATGATGACTGTGATGATGACAATGATGACGATGATGACGATGACGAAGAAGCAACGCGCAAGATGAGGCGGAAATCTACCACAACCAGAAGAAAGGGAAGATAAAGAAGAGGAAAACACAAACCAGAGGAAGAGGGCGAGAATCAACAAAGCTAACAATTACACACAGACAGGACGTGTCAAACTCTACATCCTAAGCTAACAATTACACACAGACAGACGTGTCAAACTTAATCATAGAGCTAACAATTACACACAGACAGGACGTGTCAAACTCTACATCCATAAAGCTAACAATTACACACAGACAGGACGTGTCAAACTCTACATCAACAAAGCTAACAATTACACACAGACAGGACGGGGTCAAACTCTACATCCATAAGAGCTAACAATTACACACAGACAGGACGTGTCAACTCTACATCCATAAAGCTAACAATTACACAGACAGGACGTGTCAAATCTACACCCATACAGCACGCAAACAAACAAAAAAAAAGCGCAAATGCTTGTCACATGTTGGACTAACTATGTGGTCTAGTTCATCACTGATGAACGTATAGAACGTTTGATTTCGCTTATTAAAATAAAAAGACAAAGCACAGACAGTTGATACAAGGCGTCTAGGTTCATATCAAAATGCCTTTTTGTATTAAACATTAAAACAATAAAAAATCAGCATGCGGGTATCCGTCTGTGAATAACGCACAGATATTGCATGGTGACAATGGGTTAGTCTTATCAGAAGAAGAAGAAGAAGAAGAAGAGGAGGGGGGGAAGAAGAAGAAGAAGAAGAAGAAGACGAAGAAGAAGAAGAAAAAGGAGGAAGAAGAGGAGGAGGAGGAGGAGGAGGAGGAGGAGGAGAAGAAAAAGAAGAAGAAGAAGAAGAAGAACAAGAATAAAAACAAGAAGAAGAAGAAGAAAGACGCGGGAATAAAGTAGGAGGACGGAGCCCCGACCTTTATAACCCAAAAAACAAAAAAACAAAACAAAACAAAACAAAGCTAAAAAAAAGTGGGTTAACAATTGGAAGCTGGATAATCCCCCATCCCACTTCACCCCAATCCCCACTAAAAGAAAAAAAGAAGGAGAAGAAAAGAAGAAGAAGAATACGAAGAAGAAGAAGCAGCAGCAGGAGGAGGAGGAGGACGACGAGGAGAGAAGAAAGGAAGGAAGAAGAAGAAGAAGAGAGAGAGGAGGAGGAGGAGGAGAGAGAGAAGAAGAAGAAGAAGAAGAAGAAGAAGACGAAGAAGAAGAAGAAGAAGAAGAAATTGAAAGAAAAATACAATTCCATGTCCCCCATCCCCACTAACCCCATCCCACCCACAATGATTAGGGACTGGTACCTCTTCAGCATCACCATACCTCAGCGTGTACTGTTTTACTCCATGCTCACAGACAGACTGAACAGATAACACATTTTGACAGTTTGTTATTGTCCACACTGTAACGCTTATTCTTTTGTCGATATCTTGTCGTTCAACCTCCCCCCCCCCCCCCCACACACACACCAACCCTCCACCAACCCCTCCATCCACTATCAGAAGAGAGAGAGAGAGAGAGAGAGAGAGACAGAGAGAGAGACAGAGACAGAGACAGAGAGAAACAGACAGACGGACAGACAAACAGAGACAGGGAGATAATGATGATGATTGTCATGATTATGATGATGATCATTATGGTGGTGAGAGAGAGAGAGGGAGAGAGAGAGAGAGAGAGAGATGAGAGAGAGAGAGAGAGAGAGAGAGAAGATTATATCGTAGTTCTTGTTTTTAATATTGGAACACTACCCACAGCTAGAGTTACTAATGAACTAGCAACAATGCATCAATCAGCAGCTTTGCGAAATGAGAGAGAGAGGAGAGAGAGAGAGAAGATGAGAGAGAGAGAGAGGGGAGAGAGAAAGAGAAGTGAATACGAAAACGAAGTTTTTAAAACGTTTGCTTTCGGCCCCATTT
>JAFLJL010018809.1:54811-56466 GCA_018398815.1 Conus ventricosus | reverse complement strand
GCAAAATAAACCTTCCAGATTCGATTAGCAACATGATTTTTTCATTTTTTGACCAAAAAATACTTCAGATTCGATTACACGGTTCGATGTTTTAAAAAAATATAGATTTTTTAAGAGTTGACAGATAGACGTATAAATTAGCGTGCATGTGCTTTCACGCCCTTAAGGTGTTTCTTAACGAGCACACATCGATCTCATGATGCATTCACACGACCATCTTGTGTCATATGCTTCGCCCCTAAGAACTTTTAATAGCACTGTGGAAAATCAGTGATGATCAGCTATTATGGTTTAGCCAGTACAGTTCAAGTCTTTCAAGTGAGTCCGCTGTTGGTTTTTTGTTTTTGGGTTGTCACCCTTATAAGGCAGCTTAATAAAAAAAAAAAATCAATCAAACATCGAAACAAACAAAGACACCTAATAATCCCCAAATCTCATTCTTTAACTAGTAATGAACCGGTTTAAAGAGTCAGTCATGCTCAGCTAGTAAGGGTTCAGCGGGTACAGTTCAGGTCTTTCAGGGGAGCTGACTTTTTTTTTTTGGAGACGGTCTACTCCAAAAAGGAAGTCGCATAAACCAGTCTGTCATTTTTTTTGTTTGTTTACATTTTTCTTTACAGTGATTGCACCCTCGTGATGCAATCGCCCGTAGGGTCTATCATCAGGAACCTCACATGGATCGTTCGATTTATCACCGAGCATCCTCGTCATGTGATTCGTCTCTAAGGCACTGACGTCATCCCTCCTCCTGCCTCCTCCGCTTTGGGGCGTGAGACCTCCCTCACCCTACTACTACTATCTATTGATTTTGCAAAAGCTGTTGATGTAAATTAACAACAGGTTATCATGCAGGAAGGTATTATAAAATGCTTTGATAGTAAAAGGTTTCCAGCTGATCATGCCATTCCTAATAATTAAAAAAATGCCATCTGACTGCTTGCACCAATAACACCAAGCCGTCAGGAAAGTTACATATCCGACATGGCGTGCCCAAGTGTTCTATCCTAGGCCCGCTCGTGCTCTCATTTTATGTAAATGATTTCCCTCTTTATACTGAGGATTCATGTGGAGTCTTTTGTGATGATACCGCCGGGGAAACACACCACACACACACACACACACACACACACACACACACACACCAAAACGACGTCTCAGCAATGCGAAATGTAACATGCACAGCGTTCCGTACTCGTTAACGCACTTCTTATCTGCAAGTGATCGCTTCCAGCTGTGCCATCACGTGAGTGTGTAGATGGCCATCTTTTCTCGAAGGCCACGCACTGACACATTCCCTGTCAATGGCCCTGCTGACAGTCCTGACTGTGTAGCTCTAACTACACAGGTCACACGACCAGCCGATCTTGTTTTGCCAATGGCCATACCACTACACGTTGAAAGCACCGGCGTGTTCTCGTCCGATCACTGAAGTTAAGCAACGTTCGGGCCTGGTCAGTATTCGGATGGGTGACCTGCTGACCAGCTTCAGCACAACACGCTGTATCAGTGACCAGAACACCGTGACGGTGCGTCAGATCGTGGCTTTCGAGGCTGGGTTAGACTGACCTGGCACTGGAAAACGACCTGCCCCCCATATACAGGTGTGTGCTGAACACCAATCACTCCACCAGAGATGACAACTCAGAGGACACCAA
>JAFLJL010018809.1:34811-49811 GCA_018398815.1 Conus ventricosus | reverse complement strand
ATAAATACATCCAAGAAAATTTACCATCGGTCTGTACTCAAGGATTTCCTTTAATCGTATTCGAAAAAAGGGTACTCAGGTCGATACGGGCCCACAATAGAAAAGTAACAAGTGATTAGTTTTATTCCGGAGATAACAAAAGACACAATCTCCTACAATATTATTTAAATATCAAGTACCCGAAGTACAAATTTCTAAAAAAGATCAGGCAGTCCATTTGGGTTTTACCTTTATATGGAAACTTCAACCACATGCATATGTCATCTGCATATTGTACTATAAAAATATATTTGACACAGAATTGTGGTAAATCAAGAGACAGACTATTGAATAAATGAGGGGCAATAACTGAATCCCTGTGGGATTCCCATTTGTAAATCTTAGTTGAATAGGAGATGCCTACTATGAATGCAACAATCTGTCATATAAAAATTCTTAACATAGTCCATAGAAAAACCAGATAGACAATACTTTTTAATTTATAAACAGATAACTACCATGCCAGAGACCTGGATCATAGGCTTTCTTATATCAAAGAAAGCTGCCATACATTTTTCTGTGAGCAAAACTGAGATAAATCTGTGTTTGTAGAATCACTAAATGAACAATTGTACATCTCCTCTACTTCCTGAAACCTGCTTGATTGGTAGGGATAACTTTTCTTTTATCACAATGGAAAAATAGTATGTTTAAAATTATCTTTTCTTACAGCTTACCGGTGTGAGAAGTTAGAGCAATGGGTCTGTAATTATTTTTATCTTTTTTGACTTTCCTTGATTGGTATTGTAACTATGAAGAGTGTATTCCCAACCTATGAAAATAACCTTCAACCAGTCATAATTGCAACAATTCATGTAGATAATAGAAACCAGTTTTCCGGCCAAATGTTTTAACATTATGCTAGATATTGCGTCTGCTCCGACTGACGTTTTCTTATCACTTAAAGAAAACAGCGTGTCATTCCAGTTCTTATCAAAGTAAATGGAGCAAAGACCAAATTTTGATTATCTGTACTGGATCTTTAAACATATCTTTTTGGGCCTCGTTTACATCCCTCACAGTACATAATTCTTTTTGGAAGATTATAGGAAGCATTGTATCTGAAAACAAGTTCGACGAACGATCAGCCTTATAGTAAGTTAGAAGGAATTCGATAATCCTTCAATCTTGACTGGACAAAAATTGTAAATGTAACTCCATTTTCATGTTATACATGAATTTTTCTATTTAATCTTTAGTAGATCTTAATGCTATAAACCTCACTGTACAAAATAGCAGAGCCCAATACTGCCGTTTCACTTTGTGCTATTGTATTGTTACAAAAAGAATTCCGATTTCCTCATGGGGATGTGAATTTTCTGTTTTTTTTATCCAGAAAGTATATTATTGAATAAACGATTCTTTACTTCATTTTCGTTCACAACTTTCTCACAAACTTCGTTCCACCAGATGTAACCCGAAATTGTTTAGTCAGATTTTAAAAATTAGAAAATTACGGTAAGGAGACGATCAGCTGCTTGTAACACAGTGTTTCGTGATTTTTGAATAAATTAGATGATAACATCATCTCATATGTCATTATTATTTTGCGATTTTAAAATAATCTCAAAACATTATCCAATAGCCAAACTTATAAATATATATTAGGCTATAATGTCTTAGTCAGTCTGAAGTCTGGACTAAGTTGTCAATTAGAAGTAATAATAACGGGTAATGGTACCACTTCCTAAGCTAACAAGAATGTGTGGATACCGTCCACTATATGGGTACAAGGATGGGAGAAATAAGAGACAGATCAATGCAGAAGCTCTATGATTGGGTATATCAGGGATCCTTGGACTCTTTTCCGTCATTAAGTAGATAGAGAGAAGCATCAACGAGAGATTTCGAAACTCTGTTTACTAGTCACAGAAACGTTATCCGGCTTCCCAAAAAGGTGAATGAGCGTTGAAGTCACCAGCGATTATATCCATTTCACATTCGAACATGCAATGGACGTATCCATTCAGTCTTTTCTTCAATTGGCCCTTTAGTAAGTACACACTGACGACATTAACAATTTAACGTCCTGACTGATTTTGACCCTTGCTTGCAACAGAAAGCAGTTTGTAATATGTTTTGTTGGTGCCGGTGACTGGACACACCTGATTAATCCATTTTACTCATTAAAGATATATAGCCGTTTAGACTTTCTCTCCTTGCACTGTCTGTTCACAGACCGAGGGAAAAAATAGATTTGACAGTTTTGGGAGACTGTTACGGAGTCACATTTAAACGTCTGCAAAATGCTAATCAGATAACTGGAGGAAAGCAAGGTGTTAGAATAAAGGTAAGGCAGGTTTGTATGTAAGGAATCTGCAGTTTCCATATGCATAAACCTGATAGCTTTACTTTCCCCACGACTCCCTGCTTAAATTACAGAACACAATATATTGAATTTGAATGGCGGCAAACTAGTAACTATCAAAAAATAGAGGTAGAGTACAAAGAGAGAGAGAGAGAGAGAGAGAAGAGAGAGAGAGGAGGGGGGGGGAAGAAGAAGGGGGGGGGGGGATAAATATATACCAAGTACAAAGAATTAAACCGGTCGATAACAGTAGTTACGAGTGATGTAGTCCATGAAACTTTTTGATTTGCTGTCGCGCAGTCAAGCATATCTACACACAGTATTTCAATACCATTCACTTAATACTTCGACTGATCTGGCCAAGGGTGCCCTTTCATCAACCGAGGAAGCGTGGAAAACTATGTATCGGGGGTAAGGCGTTCTGGGCACAGATAAAGCGGGGCGCCTTGACTGATTCCTTGGCTTCACCCAGAACAATACAGTCTCAGTGGGGGGTTGGGTCCGCCCCACGTTTCCCGCAAGACACTGGCCCCTCTTTCCAGTTGGGTGAAGGCCTCCTTCATCAGTAGTCTGGTATGTTGTTGCCATGGTGGACGAAGGAGCACATTTTCTCCACACCATACGGTTCTGTGGATACCAAGGCATTAAATAAAGTCCCTATAAGATACCAGGCCAGAATCTCACTAAGAGGTGCGGAACTAGCTTATGACGATTTTGTTATGGGGTTGGTCAGCTGCTAAGATCTGACGAGAATCAGCAAAGATTTATACTATCTGATTTTGGGGTCCGACTATTAATTATATCGTATGACCCCCACGTGAATGACTACAGCGTCTTGTGGACATCTTTAATGGAAGAAGCAGATGAGTCTAGAGTCACAAGGAGGTTCATAGTCGTGGAAGCCCATAATGCTATGAGCTTTCAAAACCAAAGGAAAACCCAAGTCTGTCCGCATCAACGTCCGAACAAAAACACCGAGACGTGCAGTATTGTGACCATCGGAAGATCTTGTTCTTTATTTTTGTTGAACGAAGTCCTTTTTCGTGACAGTAGACTGACTCAGGAGATGTAGTGATGACGTCAGAATACTTAGAAAACATAGGACACGAACTTTTCCTTCAGAATTTCCAGAGACACAATGCCGATTTTTCTTTCATTCCTTTTATTATTCCACATCGTAGGTTTAGTAACCAGCGACAGACGACTTATGGAGGGACTATAGCTGCCTCCAAGCGTAAGTAAGAACATTTATTACTATTATCTAAAGTGAACTCTTGAGTTGCTGGTCGTCCGCGGAGTCCTTGACAACCACGTCTACAAGAGCGCAAATTATCAAGTCAGCAATCAATTCATTTTGATTTTGCACACGGATTTCTAGACATGAAACTCGTATCACAAGAAGAGTTTTTCGATCTGATAGAAGACGAAGGATGGTACTCACGAGCGGTCTGTAGGATAATTCTTGTTCGGGTTGCTGTCTTCAGGTTTAAACATATGAGTGAGCAGCTGCTTCTGTTTCCGAGACGGATTTCTCGATGTTCTCGATTTAAAACTTCTTTTGGTAGACACGCGCCTTTTCTAAATTTTTCCTTATTTTTATTTTTTCCCTGGTAGTACCCGAAGCGTCCTTATTGCCGTGGTTGTTTGTACACCCTCCTAGACATCGGATCTTGTTTAGTCGGTACCATGATGATGGTAGAACTGCAAAAATTTGAGACATATCTGATTCACCTTGTGACTGCGTCCGCCCATCTTGATATGTGGTGTGGTGTGTGTGTGTGTTGTGTCTGATAATTTTTTGTCGTATAAAAAAAGAATAGATATTCTTTTCAAAACGTATCTTCAGCGCAGTTCTAACGTTGCACCTGACAATAGCGTGGTCGGTCAGAAAGTTCATGACGTACACCTAGACCACAAGACAGGTGCCATGGAGACAGGAGGCGGAACCACGACGGAAACCTGGCGCCGACGGCGATGAACGCCAATCTGCGTCAGACACTTCCAACACGCAGGGGACAGTCCAGTCCGACAACCCCACTTGACCTGTCCCATAAACGCAGTCAGCCTGACAACTGCAGCCAAGGCGGGGATTCCCCGTGGTGATAATCACGTGACATAAAATCCCCCAGCGAAAAGCAAGGACGCGTGCAATCGCACGGCCAAGCCCGAGTTCTCGCCTCAAGTGACGTTCCATTGGGAGAGACAGGGACAGTAGAGAGGTGAGCACAGCGAGAGAGAGAGGCGAGAGAGAGAGAGAGAGCGAGCCACACCACACACACGCACACATACTCAAGCACCCACGAACATGACTACACGGCATGCGCGCTACAGACAGACATATACAAACACAGACAGACACACACACACACACACACACAGACAACGTGCGTATACGTTGATGACGTCAATCACGTAGCCTACGTCTGAAGTCCACTGATCACATGCACTAACAACATTAAAGACTATGACAATTCGATTCATGCACGCACGCACGCGTTCGCACACACACGCGCGTGCACACACACATACACATACACACGCGCACACAACATACACGCACACACTGATTGTCTACACGCACGCACACACACACACACACACGCACGCACGCACAACACAACACTCAAACGTAGCTGAGCACCGTTTTTTTTTCAACAGATAGAAACTGTATTTTAAAGTCGGAAATAAAATGAGGTAGGGAACTGTAAACGATAAACCGTAAACAAGTGGGGTATGTTTTGCTCCCATAAGGAAACTTAACACAGAGTAACTTTTATTCAAGACTGGCACAGCCTTTTTAAACTTGAATAAAGTCAGACAAATACATAGACGAACAATCTAATTGTGGGGAGAAAAACAAGCGCAGGCCAACAACTGAACTGTCTGGCAAAGATTTGGGAGGGGAGTTTGAAGATGGAGAAACTGGGAAATGAAATTTTAAAAATAAAATGTTACAGATATGAAAACTCTTCTCTAGCTGCATAAGGGAACCATCGCAATCCCTTTTGAAGGCAGATATAATTATTTGTATTGCCTGCTCCGAGGCCTTTCGCCCGCTGGATCGGGACTCATCAGGGAGACACGGCTGGTTGTGTCTGCGCTCCCGGCGTCAAATAGAGACACACCACAGTCCATAATACTGTGGTGTTCCACCACCATGGGTGCAAAAAAGAATCCAATAGCACCCCCAGAGCAGCCAGCGAAGAGTAGTAAATGCAACCAAACGAAAGTGTGGGGAGGAAAAAAAGTTGCTGTAAAACTAAAGACATTATGCAAATAATATAAAATGTAGGGGACAGTCTTTGAGCCTATGCCTGAGGATCCACCCAAAGATGCAAGGAGATCAAAAGACAAACACACAGACGGACAGAAACAAATACAAATAACCTCAATTTAATCAAAGCAAAATCGGAAAGAAATGAGTAGGGAACAGTAAACGATAAACAGTAAACAGTGGGGTATGTTTTGCTCCCATAAGGAAACCTAACACAGAGTAACTAGAGCCTTAGGGATCACTTTACTGCGCAAGACCTCTGACGACGGCAAGGTTGCAACCCCCAGATGGAACAACAACAGCTACTACCACTACTACTACTACTACTACTACCACTACTACTACTGCTGCTGCTGCTGCTGCTGCTGCGTGCTATACTACTACTACATGGCTGTGGTTCTTGCTTGATTTATTTAGTAGGTATGTTGTCATCCATAATAAATGCCAAGTTAGTTTTTTATACACTTCCAAAGGTCACTGACATTATCTTTAACACTATGGGACCTCAAAAAAAGACGACTGAAATCATGAGTATCCCTGCGCAATTTTGGTAAATCTGCTTGGTTCCAGAGTCTGATGGTACGTTTAGGAGGTTTTCTTCGAAAGGGTTGAAAGTTGCTCTCTAAGAGAACTATGTCATGATCACCCAGGCCTGCAATTACTTCCTGATTGCCTAAAGCGCCCTGGACAATTGGTAAAAAATAAATCCAGGAATGCCTTACCACGAGTTGGTGATTCAACTGATGTACTAATCCAAGGTCTTTGATGGCATCAAAAAACTGAGTATTAATATTTTTACTGTATTGATTACCAAGTATGGCATCTTCACCCCAATTAATATCTGGTAAATTAAAGTCTCCACCAATCCATAATATTGCCTTCCTATTGGCCAAAACAATGTTAGAAATGTCTCTGCAGATAGGACGAACATACATTTTCATCTGAGTCTGGAGGTCTGTAAACTGATCCAACAATGACAGTCTCTTATTCTTAAAAATTAATCCTACAAAATAAACTTTCACTATTTTTGCCTTGATATAAAAACTCACTGGCTAAATTCTTCCTAATGGCAATCAAGACTCCCCCACCTCTTTTTCCAAGTCTGTCCTTTCTATAAATATCAAAATCCTCCATTAGAAGTTCACTGCTGGATGTTCCAGTTTCTAGCCAAGTTTCTGTTCCAATTACAACATCAATGTTTTTTTTCGGTGACTAAATTACTGAGTTCTTCCTTTTTCTTGATAAGAGATTGAAAATTTATGACTATGCATTTAAGTTTATCTTTTCTCTTAATGATTTGGGGTTCAGTTGCACTTTATGATTTGGGATTTTATCAGTTTTAGAATCAGGGGTGGATGCAAACTTAGGACAAATTTCAAGTTTTCTTTTGGGATCGGTCTGGTGAGATAGGGTCAAAACGGTTGCTTTCTGAGCTGCAGTCTTCAATAGAATCTTCAAAAAGTCTGGAACTAAAATTTGTTTTTCTGCTCTATCAGTCTTGTTACTTTCCTTCAAATTGCTTATAATCAGATTCAGTTCTCTTTTTTCTCTCTCTACTTTTTCATCCCACAACTCTGTCACTTTTTTACTCACAACTTCTTCGATCTTTTTATCCTTGTGCATCCTGATTCCAGCCTGCAAAGCCTCGTGTCACCAGACTCAAAAAGTCTGATCAGTCTGTCAAGTTTTGCTTCTAAGTCGCCCTTTTTTTCCCCGTCCCCTGCATGACACGTCTCACAAGTCCATTCAATGCCTGCTTTAGATGCTGAATCCTCACAAAGATAATTGAAATCTCTGTCTGTAAGAAGCGTACAATCTTTATGAAACCACTGCTTACAGTCATGACAGTTGACACCGTCTTGGTCCTCCTCCACAGCATTTTCACATTTAGGGCAAATGAAGAACTTAGTTCTCATTGCTTGTTTGGGTGTAGAGACTGCGGCAGCTGTATCTTTCTTTGCCACTGAACTGTTTCTTCCATTTGAATTGCAAGAACTGTTTTGCTTGACACAGCCTCCATCTTTTCCTTCACCTACGCAATAACAGGAGCATATAAACACTATTGATTTCAATCTGTGACCTGCAAACCAACGCATAAAAACAGTATGACTCGGACTATCCAAGTATCACCTATGCCTCATATTGTAACAGGTGTTCGAAAGCACGTTTCTCAGGAGGCGTCTGTCAAGTGCGTTGCTAGGAGAGATTCCGACTTTGTCCATAAAAGGATATGACTGATGTTTTCGAACGATTGCAGTGCTTTTCTTTATTTTCTTCAAAATCGGCTTTTTAAATTGTTTATATATTATTCCACCTGTAATTTATTAGTATATGTTGTGGTTTTATCTGCAAAAACTTTTCGTTTCCTTTGCGGGAGTACCGTTTTCACAGGGGAGATTACCCCCTTCATTTCCTGTGTGACGTTTCCACAGTATGGCGGTCTCCAAGCGGCTTCCAAACCAAGCAGACAGTAGCAACAAGCGTAATCAAACGAAAAGTCGTTTTACAAAGCGGAACGATGCAAAGAAAGGAAAGGAACCTGAAAGTACAAAATGTTGGACATTTCTCAGGACGATGCTTGTCATTTCCTTAGGTAATGACAACAAGATACTTTCTACTTAGTAGTCGTTATGAAAAAAAAAATGCAAGTGTCGTCTGCTGGTCGGTCGATCAGTATGAGATTTGGATGCAAGTTTCATGTTATCACATCATATGATATTATACCCAAATTACATTATATTACACATATTAGTATTCCATTGTATCACATTGCATTATTTTCTGTTTAATATTTTATTGCTCGTGTCGTCTGCTGATCGGTCAGTCATTCAGTATTCTGTTTACGTATGAGATTCAGATGCTTCTTCTTCTTCTTTGATATCTGCCCGCCTACAACAAGCTGAAGATTCTGGCATCTACAAAGGGGTTCCAGTTTGCTGTGGGAGTTGTGGGTCAATTTTATGCAGTCAGTGCTCACTACCTAACTGCAGGGGAAGTGGGGGCCACCACACTCACTGTTTCAGACCACTAACCATACTTTGGCAGGCCCTACTTTGGAGTGGGTGGGGAGGGTATTGTACTCCAGGCATGGGATGGGAGGGGATGGGTGGGGGATGGGGAGGTGGGGGCGGTGGATCAGTGGTAGGACTGAAAGTCCACCACCGAGGCTGATTGGATTGCCTCAGGTGGGAGCTTATTGAACTCCTTGGTGGTGCGGGGAAGAAGGAGTGTTTTCGGGTGCAAGTTTCGTTTTTATATATATATATATAATTTCAAATCATATTATGATATTATAAGATTGTATTATAGCATTTCATATCACAGTATGATCCCTATGTACGTCCTAGTTATTGACTTAGGCCACAATTCTTACATATAAACTACAGAAAAGCAACTTCTCAAACTTCAGCAAGAACAGAATAACAGCACCATTCGGAAGAGCAAAATGAATTACAAAACAAACACAAGCCTTTTCAACCTGTTTAGTTTTTGTTAGGCAAGCCAAATACCATTCAAGGCAATAAAGATGAAGGATGAGGGGACAGTCATTTATCTCTCTTCATATTGGGTGCAATATTTGATAGAAGGTGGATGACTAAAACTATGGAACAGAAGCAAGGTTGAAATGGTGAAAATTGTCATGATAACATTGATTAAAAGAAGGTAATAAAAAGAAATGATAACAATGGTAGTATAAAACAGTAATCATTTATAATAAAACTTATGATCAGTGTAAAGGTAGGTATGATAGTAACAGTAAATACAGCAGAAGAGGAATGAGAAAATAGTTACAATAATAGGGTTATAGTAACAATAGTAATGATGATGATAATAATAATAATGACAGTGATGATGAGAAAGAAAAGGAGGTGGAGGAGAGGAAGAAGAAGGTAAAAGGGAAGAAGAAGGAGGATATAAGGAATGGGAAAGATAAGACAGAATCAAGACTGTAAGATCGAATTTAAGAAATGTACCAGTGGTTATACTGTCATAATCATAGAGAAATGGGAAAACTACTCAATAGAAGCTAACAAATATACCAGTGGTTGTAATGATAAACATATTCATAGTCATAAAAATTATGATAATGATATAAGGAATGGGAAAGCTAAGAAATGCGATCTAAGACATGTACTAATGCATCTAGAAATTTAGAAACTACAAGTGGAACAAAGATCGTTATGTATTATGAATGATGATAATGATAATACTAATGATGATGATGGAAATAATAATAATAGCGATGATACTTATGATAGTAGTTACACACACACACACACACACACACACACACACACACACACACACACACACCACACCACTCACTCACTCACTCACAAACCAAGAAAGAAATTTGTATGTTGGGGAGATATGTCATACCCTCAACAAACACTTTGTGGAGCACCTCAGAGCCATCCATTTGTCACACCCAACACCAGTGGGGATCCATTTTAATGCCGATTACAGTATTCCACAGCCAGACCCATCACTCCTGTTTGGCAGAACCACTCCTCACCTCCAGAAAGAAAATTCAGGCAGTCGGGGATCATATTGGCTCCACAGTTCCCGATGGACTCAATTCCACAGCTGACTTTTTTGGTGTTAATCTTTTGCCCAGCTCTTTGCCCACTCTTTGCCCAGCTCTTTTGCCCACTCTTTGCCCAGCTCTTTGCCCACTCTTTGCCCACTCTTTCCTTTTCCCCAACCTCTCCTCCATCCCTCTCACTGAACACCCCCCCCCCCCCCCACTTTTTTTCCCATCCCACCATCTTTATATTCACACCCCATCCACATATGTAACATATATGTTACATATAGAGTATAACATTTACACCCAAAACACCATCCCCACCATCCAGGTATGCATACACATCGATACATGTACATGTGGACAATCCATGTTATCCATTTTAGGAGTTTCTAACCCCACTCCCAACCTAATCCCTCCTCACACACACACACACACACACCTCACTCTTGCGGGGTTTTTTCTGCTCGTACACATACGCGCACACACATGTTTAAACATGTAGCTGTCTATTCATGTATATGTTTTTATATGTCATTATCTAATATGTATTTATTTGTCTTTCAGTTGATGTCATTGGTTCTGAAGATGGTCTACGTCTAGAACATTGGAGATTTTAGTTTTGTGTTTTCTTATGCAAATCTTCAGAACATCCTCAAAGATAGTTTTTATTTATGTGAACAATAATAATAGTTTATGTGAAAGGAGATCAGCAGTCAAGAATCGTTTTTATATTACTAGAAAGAAAGTGACATATACATGTAGAAAAGGGGTATATGTATATGAAAGGAAGCCAGAGCAACAAATGTGTGTTGATGGATGAAGTGAGTAAAGAATAGGTTGATAATGGAAATAGAGATATTGAAGGGAGGGAAGAAGAGAAGATAGCTGTTAGCTGTAATTTACACATGAGATAAATAAAGAGTAGTATGGTAGTGTGTCTATGGAGAGTACTGACGGCTGGTGGTATTGGGGGGGGGGGGGGGGTTTAGGATAGGAACATGCTGTTTGCGATGTTGATGCCAAGTGGGTAGAGAGCCCTTAGTCTGGCAAAAAGATAGGATTCCTGCATGGTACATGCAGTTGTCACTCTATGGTTGCCAGAGTGCCAGGACTTTTACATGATTGATTTGTTGGAGATGGTTGAAGTGCAGAGTGACTGGTTTGGGTCGATGATGCCGGAAGTTCATCAGGTGTTCAGAGATGCTCATCTCAAATATGTGGGATGCCTGCCCCATATAGATCTGACCACCCAGTTATCTGTGGATGGCTTATGGATGCGGCTTTTGAATGAGCCTTTATGGTCATGTAGGTTAGTGATCGGCTTGGTCAGAGGACAGATTTTGCAGCTGGGTTTTGAGCAGGGAATGTATCGGGTGACTTTAAAAGCGTGATTTTGTTCAGTTATGAGTTCACAAATAGGTCTTTGAAGTTTTTATTGCATCTGAAAGTAATCATAGGTTTGGTCTCAAAGACAGGTTTCTTATCAGCTACTGTATGCCAGATGAACTTGAGGATCCTGCAGATAGGAAGAGCGTGTGGGTGTAAGAAGAGGCAGGCAGTGGGTCTGTCTGTTTCTTTTGGACGTTGGGTTTCCAAAGCAAATATAATAGTAACTTTATTCCTGTTTTTATTAACCCATGTGGTATAAGGTTTTGGTAACTTCACTTCTGTTTTTATTCTTTAACTCATGTGAAGTCCAGTACATGGAATGATATCCTTGTTCCTTTTTTTCAGCAATTGCTGTTTCTGTGGTCCACAGGTGAGTCAGAAATTAATACAGTTATAGATTAACAGTATCATTAGCACACAACACACACTCATACCCAGTGTGTTCCTGTGATGTAAAGGTGAGTTAGATGTAAGTTTTTATGTGTAACCTGATTGATTCAGTTTTTGAAAATATTATTTATAATATTATTAACATACAATAAACACACACAACACACATGCACGCACGCAAGCACACACGCACATACAGACAAACACACTGTTCAAAGTGTTTTAGTTCTTTAAACTCTTATTGTTGCTTGGAGATAACAAACTCATTAATGCAAACATTGACACAAAGCACCTACAGGTCAAATATACTAGGAATGTACGTAAAACCAGTTTGCACAAGAACAAATTAGACAAGTTTTTCCTTATGTTACATACTTAGCCTATTTTAACAGAACATACTTGTTGCACTCTAAAGATTACACGATAGAAATACTGACTTTACCTCAAGAAATGGTGGGGGGTGGGGGCAAATCTTGTTTCTATAGTGTACATATTTTTGAACATTAATATAAAATGAAAATCATCACTAACCTATTTGTATCACAATACTTGCATTTTTTTTTTATCTTCCTTTGAATTTCCCCCTGTTTCCTCCCAATTCAATTCAAGTTTATGACAACTTCATCTATTTAATCCAAATAAATACATATCGGGTAATCACACTCACACACACACACACACACCACACACACACACACACACACACACACACACACACACACCAACACACACACCACACACACACACACACACACCACACACACACACACACACACACCACACACAAATGCATACACATCTGACTGTTTTGAGTATAATTCCTGTGATATATGATGACATTGTGCTCAATTGATGTTGTAATCTTACCATTTTGGTGGCTACATTCTCCGATTGTTGCCATTTTTCTGCTTAGTGAAAAGCATTTTGCATAGCCTTGTTTAACATCTCTCTATCAGGGTTGGATCAATGAAACTAAGACAGAAAATCAAGACCTGTTGGGTCAGTACTTGGTCACATTTGTGACTATGCAGTATGACAAGATTTAAAAGACCAAAGCTAACGGAAGACACATTGTGAACAAAAACGGCTTGAACTAGAAGCAGCAGACTGTGAAAAGCAGAGAACATTTAAACTTTGGATAAACCTGCAGAACAGGAGAAAATAGGAAACGTCCAAGCGTGACAACGTATGAGAGCACGAACTCGCTTTTGAAAAAAGACTGATAACTTCTAATATTGCATGTCAAGAATCTCAGACACCTGTCCAAATTCTGTCAGTGACTTTTCCATTGGATCTTTCAGTGAAGTCATGGAAAGCATCTGCACATAACTTGATGACTTTTAGAGACAAGCAATAAAGCTGGCTTTGATCTGGACAAGCGCAGCATTAAGCTCACGCAAGGTCTCAGCACTGTTGAATCGATGAGAGGCCAAAATCAATCAGTATATAAGCTCGGTCTGATCAGGTCTCGCTGACATCACACTCTATTGCCACCAAGCAAAGCTGAAGCTTCTTCTAAAATCCATCTTGGAGGAGTACAAAGTGGGTAAAGCAAGGTTACTAACCATGCTCGACAACTCCAAACACAAAGCTGTGACATTAATCCAGCCAAAGCTAAAATCCGGCGGAAAATGGAAAGTTTAGGAGGTAGTAGACATGCCAAAGGAAAACCTCAAGATCAAGGAAAAGGCATACACAGACCAACAGACAGGGCTGGGATCAACAGATTATGAAATGGTGGTCAGAAGCAAAAGGGAAAGCAAAGAGAGACATAGTTAATAGAGGAGGTAAAGAAAGTAGAGGACACCAAGAGAATCCAGAAAGCAGTCCAGCAAGGCCATCAAGGACAGTGGACTATGTGATAAAACATACTGCAAAGAAGTCCATCTAGAATGATATATGGCACATGGCATCTCTTAGAGTCAGCTTCGTCCTCAGATCTGTATATGACCTCCTGCTCTCAAATTCAAACTTCAATGGGAAATCAAAAATTGGAGCAAGGGATTTGTAGGCTCATCAGCCTATGACTTCATGAAATAGCTCCGGGATTTCAGGTAAGAAGAGGACCAAACCCTGAAGGCAATGGCAGAGACAGCTGAAAAGAGTTCCAGCGGATCTGGTTTAGGAGGAACAAAAATGGACTTCATAAGGCTGAAATTTCCCAGCTTAGAACAGGTGTCCTGTTAGTTGTGAAGTAAGACATCTGTCTGAAAAGGCACGCCTGGAAATGCCCACCCATCCAAAAGTTGCGGGTTTGAATCCGGGCAGCACCAGGAAAAAAAAAAGTTGGCAGTAGAAGGGCTTCTGGAGTCATGACCTGGATGGCCCCGCCCCCGTAGAGTGTAAGGAGTTCAGAGCCGAAACACCTGTCATGAGGGGGTTTCTTCTCTGAAGACCCTCTGCTGTCAAGCTTTCCCTTAGAGTGTAAGGAGTTTCAGAGCCGAAACACTTGTCTGAGGGGGTTTCTTCTCTGAAGACCTTCTGCTGTCAAGCTTTCCCCAGAGTTTCGTCCTGCCTTTGAATTTATGGATCATGACAACTAGTTGCTAGTAGACATTGACCTTTACCCTATCATAATGGTGATATTGATTATGAAAATAAGAAGAGTATTAAGAAAGACATAAAACCAGCTGCCGTGCAAAGTGGTAAGTGTCGCGGACTCCCGGCTTGGAGGTCGCAGATTCGATTCCTATCCCATCATGGGAATTTTTTCTGCCCCGACTGGCTCCTTCCCAGAGTTGAGTTTGCTACGGGCTCAGTTGGGAAGACTGGGACCACACAGTCAAGTTTCATCATCCCTTAGTGGATGCATCTCTGAGAGTGTTGCTCAAATTTCCTGACCAACACTGCAGGTTTCTGTATCTCTCGGGCCTGTTGATTCCAGGATATTTATGAAAGGAAGCGTAGAGTACAGAACCTTTCATGCAGTCTCAGACTGAAGTGAATCTGTAGCATCATCTTTATCATCTTATCCATCAGCATTTTTTTTTAAAAAGAAAGAAAAAGAAAAGGACATATGAATTAACCTGTCATGTGCCCAAAGAACCGTTGTATAATTCATGCCAGAGG
>JAFLJL010018809.1:5000-34711 GCA_018398815.1 Conus ventricosus | reverse complement strand
GGGCCCCCAGGAAGAGAAACTAAACACGGGTCTAGCCCACCCACCCTAAACAAGTTTCGGGCGGCTGACTCAAAAAACCCTGTGTTTTATAGTTCTCTGACAAGTAAGCTTCTATAACCAAAAAAATAACGATTTTTTACAAACAAACTACTGTGTAGGGTTATCCGTTTTCAATACTAATTTACTAAATTTTTCAGATTTTAGTTTTGCTTAATCCTGTGTTTTTCCTGATCATTTTCAATAACATCATTTTCGCTCATACATTCATCAAATGCGTCTCTGTCTTTAATTGGTCTCTAAGTCTTTTAAATCCACACACTTATCCTAGCATGATAAATCTTATAAAACGAAGTAAATAAACAGACAGACAAACAGACAGATAAACACTAGGCCTGCTAAGGAGAAAATTTGCCACACTACCAGAAACAGAGACCCGTCATAGGCCGACACCTGATCACTTAATTTATGCTAGGGTCTTACGACTTGGCACAGACAGAGGTCTTTGTTTACACAGAACACAGCACACAGTCATTAGTTGTCAATGCTTTACCTCCAGCCGGCTGCTCGCTGCGCACGCTCAGTAGACTTGATTCCACTGGGCATGCGCATTACGCATTAACGAGTAAAACCAACCTGCATTACACAGTTTTAACAGTCTTGTTTAGCAAAGCTTGAGCTGAAGTTGTTGTGATCTATGGCTAAGTATGATGATGAGTAGACAAAGCATTATTGCAGCTAACAAAGAACTACGACGCCTACAGTGGACCAAAGTTTAAGTAAGTGTTCTTTTCCTGCACTTTTAGAATAGTCTAAAATAGAAGTGAGAATTTTTTAAGCTGCTCTTGAGGGAGTGTTCTTTAATTAAGTTCTTAATCAAGTCTCTCAAGTTCTTAATAAGTTCTTGATCAGTCACCTTAAGTCACTCTAAGTCTTACTCAAGTTATCTTCAAGTTATCCTCAAGTTCTTAATAATTCTGATCAAGTCACCTTAAGTCACTTCTAAGTTCTTGATCAAGTCATCCCCAAGTCACCTCAAGTCTTACTTAAGTCACCTCAAGATTGTAATTAAGTCATCCTCTAAGTACAACCAAGTTCTTATTCAAGTTATCTTATAATTATCAGAAAAAAACAATACAATCTATGTTTTTCTTAAATAGTAGATGTCTAATAAGTACACACACGCCTCAAAAATGCGTCATCATCGAGGATGTCTTGCTCAGCGTCCTTGGCGCGAAATCGGTCAGCATAGATCTTAATGAAGTTCTTACATCGTAAGCAACCGCATTGATTACAATTCTGGTCTATGGAAATGTCTTTTATAGACTCCATGTCTTTATTTATGACTCCATCATTTTAAACAAATAATAATCCGCCATGATCTATTTTATCAAAAAAAAACCCAGAAATTTTAAAATTAAGTTCTTAAAATATTATTGCATTTGAAATGGATCAAAATGATCTTTTGTTGTTGCGGTTTTGGCATGCTTTTGTGTTTGGCTTCTGTATTTAGTGGTGGAGGTTGTTTGGACTTCTTGGTTTTTGCTGTCGCTGTTTATATATTTTATAACCGTATAACGCCCCCAGCAGCAGCAAGGGGGCCAAAAATGACAACAGTTTTAAGTTCAATATTCCATGAAGACTTGGTGCTGTAGCCTTGAATCAACTGTTCTTGTTCTGACGTTTTTATAGCGGCGTGGCGGCGTTATGTTTCATTATGAATTATATTCTGTACATTAATTTTTTTTGTTTGTTCCACTCTGCTAATTTTTTTTTCCTGCTGCAACACGCCCAGGATGAGGAGGCTTTTTACTGGTCACTTTCTCCACCTGATTTCAGTGTTTTCTGATTCTGCTGATTTTCTGGCTCGTCATTTTGTAGGGAAACAAAATCTAATGATTAAAAGTAAATTAATCCCGCGATCACTGGCGACATAATGTTCCAAATCTGTAATACAGATCACACCCTAGAGACTCTAATGACTTTGTTAAAACTGGATCCTGTGTTAAATCATACATAAAATCTTGTTCAGAATCGATGGTAGCAAATCTAGCTACTATTTTAGTGTACAAACTACGAACCGTTTGCCCTACATTTTTTTACCATTCTTGAGCCAGTTGCGCTTCAATACCTGTTGTGATGCTTACAATGTCTTGTGGCGACATTTGTTGAATCTGTTCTATGCTGAATTCATTTCCGAGGTACTGTTTTTGTTTTTCCACATGCTGCCAAAGAATACAGCCTTTCCTTTTTGGACATAATAGCTTGGTCATCAACATGGTCATTCATAAGTTCAGGAAGGTTTAGGCTACCCTTAGCTGTAGTAGATCATCACTATCATGTTTTTTATTAATTTATAATTATGTTTATATTTTAAAAATGAGCACCGAAAAAACTGTTACCAACCTTGTATACCATTCTGCTGTTATTGGGGGCCTAAGTGTAGGATACACAATGCTTGGTAAAAAGCCCTGTTAAAAAAAAACCGGCAGATCTTGGCAAACTAGACTTTGAAGACTCGGCAAAGCTGATTGCTATTATTACAGCTTCATTTGCTACGAAAGATTTTTTAGTTAAGCAAGGAATAATTCCAGACAGTATCAATATGTAAAATAAAAAAAATACATTTATAAAAATGGGCTTCACTCGTAATGATGATTGGTGGCGCGTGGTTAATGCGCTTGCTTTTAGCGGAAGTAATTACGTTTGTAAACCTGCGGGATGACCGGCAAGAGAAAAAGACATAACAAAGCTATGGAGCAAACTAGCCGCAGCACAAGATCACTATGAAAAGCAGAGAATTGAGCAGTTAGATCTTTATTAACGACACACTGAAAAAACAGGGCATGCAGCTTACACATTTAAAGATGATGATCAAGCGATAAAAGAATATTATCTTGTAACAGGCAAGCCAATCGAGACTTTGCCCCCACCAAAATTCAGCGACTTTATCATCCATCAGAAAAACAAAGATGCAAGAAATCATGTTTATTCGTCTTTGGTATGACCGTTGTGTATTTTGTTGCACATAATATTGGCTGAATAAAAAATAATAATAATAATAATAATGTATAATACTTATATAGCGCATTTCTTGTTGTACAACCCCAATGCGCTTACATCCACCATTTGCACTTATTCATACAATATTCATGCACACAGCAAAAAGAAAATACACAATTGCAGACGCACCAGCATGCATAAACTGCCTCACCAAACTAGTTGTGGAGAAATTTAGGAAGATCTAGTCATCTACAGAAGAGAATAGGCCTTTTTGAAGAGGTAAATTTTGAGCTGAGATTTAAAGAAGAAATAGTAGGCTGATTACGAAGGTCTTCAGGAGGGAGTTCCAAATAGAAGGTGCTCTAAAACTGAAGGCTCTTTCGCCAACAGATTTCAGAGAACGCTTAGGGATTTCAAAAGTTTTTGTGAAGAAGAGCGAAGGGTACGAGAGCTTTGGTAGGTGCAGAGAGAAGAAGAGAGATAGTGAGGAAGAGATTCATTGAAGTGGCGGAAAGCAGAACTGCCAGTTAAATTGCCACCGATACTGTATGGGAAGCCAGTGCAGTTCGATCAGCATGGGAGTGATGTGCTCACAACCTCCTCCTCTTCAAAACAAGTCGTGCAGCGCTATTTTGGACTCTCTGCAGCCGAGCAATCTGTTCTGTGGGAAGCCCAGCATAAACAGAGTTGCAGTAGTCCAATCTTGACATCACCATGGCACAGACTAGCCTGACAAAATGAATAAAATTTATTATTCGCCAAAAAGGATATTGGAAGGAATAACACAATCAAAAAGCTAAGCCAAGCAGCTGGAGTTAGTGAACAAACAGCAAAGGAATGGTTATCTAAACAAGCGATTTGGCAAATTTATTTACCGGCGCCTAAACGAATACAAAGACCGCACTTTGTCAACACAACGCCAAACGACACCCATCAAATGGATCTTCTATATTTACCCCATGATACGATTAGACGAAAAAGATTTAAGTACGCACTTACAGTCATTGACATAGCTTCAAGATACAAAGATGCGGAACCATTAACACAAAAGAGTGCTTCTGCTGTTGCTGTTGCCATACAACTAATATATCAACGAGGCCCGTTAACTTATCCTCGCATGATTCAAGTCGATGATGGAAAAGAATTTAAAGGCCAAGTGAATCAATTATTGTTAAAACATAGAGTTACCATTAAAAGAGGCATTCCAGGAGTTCACAGATCACAGGCTTTGGTTGAAAACTTTAACAAACAGTTATCTGAAAGGCTTTTCTCCTACCAGTATCACAGAGAGCTGATTGACAATTCTCGCAACACAGATGGGTTTAGAAGACTGCCCTCGGTTCTACGTGCAATGAATAATGAAGAATTTAAAGGTCTAAAACCAGTACAAGCAATCAAAAAACAAACAATAAATGCTGTTGAAGGAGAGTCTTCATCCAGCAAACTATTACCATTTGGTTTGAAAAGTAAGTACCTTTATTTGCCGGGAGAAGCAGAAGGGGACACTCGCTTCAGGGCAACAGATCCAGTTTGGAGTGTTGACCCATATGAAATAAAAAGAATTGTAAAGATGATCCGCCTGTGTATTATTTACGAGAAACTGACGCAACAAAACAACCAGCTCCTCAAAGATCTTTTGTGAAGGAAGAACTGCAAATAATCCCGCCAGACACAGTTCTGCTTTAACTGATTTACGTAAATATATTTTGGTTTAAAATGGAAGGCCAAAAGAAAGAACCTGGACTGAAATGGAATCAAAAGAGGTAGCAAGAATGATAAATAAAGAGACCTTGGAATTAATACGAGAAACATATGAGACGAATTGTGCTTTTAAAAAGCAACACTTGTGAGGGTTCAGCAACACATGCTAAACCATCCAGATCACCTACAGCCCAAAATCCCAAATTTTGACTATCAAAAATGGGATAAAGAATATCTTGAAATAATAAAAAAAATTCGAGCGCATCAAGCAAACATGAGAAAAAATTTGTCTGAATTGGAGGATGATAATGATTGATTTTATAGATAAAGTTGATGAAAAAATATGAACCCGAATATAAACCAGAAGAAGATATATGTTTATGCTGTTTTCCAATCCCCGATTGCATATGAAAACTCTGGATTAACAATACTCGTTTTGTGTTTGTTCTATCTAATGACTTCTTTGTTACAACGGTTGTGTTGATCTCGTGTAGATTAGATCGTAGTTTACGTTGTCATGATGAAAAGTATGTTTATTGAACAATGCTTCTTTGTAGTTGTCATGCGATATGTTCGACTGCACAACACTGCGAGATATTCCCTTGCTTTTTGATAGTTTCTCCTGGCTCGAATACTGTACATTTTTGACCTTAACCCAACAAACTCCTTGATCACCTTTCCAGATAATTCATCCTTCATCTTTCCTAAAACCTTCTTGTTAATGGTTGAATGCAAAGGCGAATCTTTAGGATAATCAGATGTGTCGTACCATCCCGCATGCCCTTTAGCTACTTCTAATTCCATGTCTTTATAGATGTCTTCAGTAGGGATATCTATAACAAACTGTCTGTATCTGTGTAAAGTACTCTGGACTCAGGATACGAGGGCTTAAAGTAGTCGTAAAGAAATTCTAACATCAAAAGCTTTGATAATTCTAAAACAGTAAACCCAATAAAAACAGGCTTATCCAATTTGACTTTCTTTTTTTTCATCATTATACCAAAAAGCTGATCATGAAATCTTCTGAAGTCCTGATAATTAGGTTTTGAAGTCAGCTTAATTGCATCGTTCTCCCCTGGTGACCAATCTAAACATCTTTACGCTTGTGCGGATTCTCCATAGTCTTTCCGAAACAGCTGTTGTTCATCAGCTTGAAAAAGTCTTTTCTGAAGCATCTGTGGATTTAGTTCTGAGATCAGTGTTCTTCATTATGTATGTTTCATGAACTGTTCTTGATCAAAAGCAATTATACGATGAACAGCTGTCAACTTCAAACCATGTCTTAAATAAAATTGCAGAAGTCTGTAATGACAGACAATAATTTTTTTTGCCTCGAAGATTAGGCACAAGTTTTAGGCGGGTTTTGTTTTTGCCATCTTTAGACTTTCTGCTGCTAACGGATAGTCATTATGCAAGTCATGGAGTTTTATGAGGATATTCTAAGTCAACTTCTAGAATGTATCCCTGTGGTTGATCTGGCGTCAAACTGCTCAACCAATTTAATGCTCTTTGAATATTTTTTGGATCTTTGGGTGTGAGCATTTTAAAGTTACGTAATGGAAGCGATTGCGCCATTGCCCATCCATACAGATTGTTTGCATCTAAATACATGAGATAGTTAGACCTTTTACTTGGATCATAGTCGTTCAAGTATTTGTTGTTTGCTTTACAGTAATGGTGCGACGCCATACTAATTCCCCCACGCAATCCGTTTTCAATCATCTGAATCATTGGTAAATCAGACAATAAATCAATCTGTACTTTAGTAAAACTTTAAGAAAGCGTCCCAACTCATCCCGGGCGCAGAAATATAATGCGCAGGATCCAAACTGTAATGTTTCATGCAGGTCTTTCTGTAATTTTTAAGACGTCCGCCAACAAACATACATCTGCCATCAAGTATGAATCATGATAGTCTCCCATTGTTTTTACACTCTAACTTCTGCCACGCATCTTGAGCATGCTGGTAATCGGAGTCACTGATTTCCTTTCTCCCGAGACTAGAACAGAACGCAACTTTAGGAGAAGTGTGTCTTCTTCAAACCTTTCCCAACTGTTTCATGTATTCATAAGGATATATTCCCCCTTTCTAACAAGAGTTGGGTTAAAATATTCTTCTGTTATTGGCAGGACTTTAAGGACATAGCCAGTGACTCTAACGAACCCATCATGTGCTGCATAGGTCATAAAAAGACAAAGTTATTTAAAGTGAAACACATGTACTTTTCTGATGACTGTGCAATGCATGACACCCTAAAGGCGTTGGTTACTGCTTGCATTATAAGGTGATAGTCGTAACCTCGCAAGTTGTGAAAGAATATAGGCAGCTTCCATGTCTTTGGTTCAAACTTTAGTTGAAGATTGCATTTACTGTGTGCTGCTCCTCTGAACTTTCCACTAATGTGATCAGGTCTCTTACTGTCGGATTCGCTTCCTCACTGTTAGACATTAGTTCTAAACCACAAATCCAACAATGTGTGGCTGATTTATACTGTTGTTGGTCTTTGGACGTCATTATGATTTCAGATAAGTTTAGATTATTAGAACAGTCAAATTACGCACTTTCTGCATGCGTTCTAAGAAGTATTCTGCAGCATCTGGTCCTCTATACAATTCTGGTGCTGAATGGGCGCCATCCGACCTGACAACAATGAAGGCAAATGAACAAATCTGATGATTACTCATTAAGACTGTTTTTCGAAGTTTTTGTGGCGCTGGCCCTTCATAAGGAACAATAAGCGACTCGAAGTCTGCGTAAACAATATATGGAGAATTTTGCATCCGTTTCCAGTTCTTAAATCTAACTTTAGATCCAGGTGGGGCGTAAATTTGTTCTGTATTACAGTCAACTGGCCGATACAATGTTTCTTATGTTCGCTCGCTGCTTTAACGGATGGAATTCTTGTTAAACATTTTCTACAGAATTCTTGTTTATTTTTTTGCTTTGAAGTATGCGCCAATAATCTACTCATTGGCGTATCAATATGTAATGTGGTAGCCCTGCTGGTGAAAACATCAGTAGTAAGTCAACATGATTTTTGTCTGGCTCGCCAATCGTTGGGCTGTTCTTAGACACTTTAATGGGCTGTAGATTTGTTTCCTTCATCCCATGTGTAGATATAACAGTTATTGGTTTGTTTTTGTTCTTCAAACTGATCAATTTGATCTACGCTAACAGGAAAGGATATTCCACTAAAGTTGAGTTCATTGATGTAATCCCAATAGTTAGTCACTCTCTCTGCGTGTTTGCGGACGTGATGCAACCTTGCAAGAACACACCACATGAAACATTTGTTGTCTGTATTTTGTATGTTTAGAACTGCTCTTTTCGCTACCAATGCTGGGGGCAGCGGAATGTAAGCCTTGCCAACAATCGGTGCATACTTAGCCTGTTTTAATCTGATCTCTAAGACTTCGCCTCTGACCAACCAGAGCCTCTCATTTTAGCTTCTTCAGCGGCTTCATCAAACTGTGTAAGCAGTTGGTCTGCCCAACCGGGTGTTAAGTCATTAGAGGAAAGAATAGTCTGCTGTTTAGTTGAGACCCAGACTTCTAGATTTTCTTCATTTATTGTTATATAGTCGATTAAAACAGCTAACATTATTTTAACTGCGGTTGTATTGTCAGTTTACCTGGAACTGAGAAATTGCATGCACAACGCTTGCCTGTACGTTGCTGGATCAATGACTTCTATATCAATATCATTCAGTGCTCTTGACAAACGCTCTTCCTCGAGCATTCCTGTCAAACAATTCAACTGGGCCTTCATATATCTTAGCCATGCTGTCTTTCTTTTCTAAGCCAACATATTTATTTAAATAAAAAAAATCCATCGACACCAGGGTCGTCTTAATCAGAATCAATATCAACGGTCTTTTGTGTTTGGACTCATAAACGAAAGTATAAACGCCCTTTGGAGTTGTTAATGCGAGCTGTTTAGAGCAGAGTTTAATGTCTCGTTTACTTTTTTTAAACATTCCTTTTTTATCTGATCGGTGTCTGGCTGTTGAGAAAAAGTTGCCCGTGCCATTCTTTGAAGATCAAACTTTTGTCTTTTGTAGTCCTCAAAATCAGTCTGTAAACGACTAAATTCTTCATCCGTGATGTTTGAGTCAGCTAGTGCTTTTTTTATTGTCAGTTTGAAGGAACTAAGTTTAGCCGTTATTAGTTGAACCATGGGTGTGTGCTTTTGGAGTTTAGTTTTTATTTTTTTGCTGGCAGTACTTACAGCTAATGAGCACAGGCCAAGAGCTGAAGACAAACCACCTAGAGGTAAAGCTGCGGGTGCACCAACACCTGTTGCTAAAGACCAACACTCGTTCCTGCCGATAGAGCGCTTATAGTTGATGTTCCAGTATTAACATATGTAACAGCATTAAAGGCAGCAGAATACCTTCGTTTGGTTTTGCTGTATTTTGAAAGGTCCTGCTCTAGTTTTTGTTGCATTTGTGTAATGTTGGTTAATCTGAAGGTTTTTAAAGTCAGGCTTTTTTATAGCGGCAGAGACGCCTACTTTCTCTTCTTGGTACTCTCGGATAATGCTGAACAGACATGCTTTTTTTAAAAATAAAAGAATAATTTAGTATTGTAATATTTTCTAATCTGTTATCTTGAATATTACAGCTGCGCATCATATATTAAAAACAAATACACATTAAGTGGTTTATCGTCTTTTTTTCTTTTCATATTTGATTTTTTTTATTATGTCTCTAACGTTCTCCCCGCTTCCATGTAACTGATTATCCTCCGTTGACCTTAGGTCAATCCATAAACCGTTTTCGTTGTTAAATAATGATCAAGTCTAACACTGTGAAGATGTAGATCTTTAGACACAAGGTCAACTGTTGGATTTCTACACCTCCCACCTCCAAACAGTTTTCTTATTTCATCAAAATGCTGATAAGGTTTAAGCCCGCTAGCGTAGATTTGGTTAGGACTACCCTCAATTGTACATTGCACTTTCGTTATTTTGGGATTAACAAAATTTTAAGTTTGTCTTTTGAATGGTTCTTCATTTTCACACAACAATAAAATACCTTTAAGCGATCTTGCTGCGGCACTAAAACTAAAATTCCATATAGTGTCTGCCCTGCTTTTAGGATATTTAGAATGAAAAAATCACTCTTTCGTAATATATTGCTAATTTTGATTGATATTGTTGCTCAATCAGCCTTGCTAAGTTAGGGTTGCTAACGATGTCAAACTCTAACGAGATGTCAGAAATGCTGTACTTTGCTTCGGTGTCTGTAGATATAATAACATATTTGTAGTCATTAAAAGTTAGTTCATATGACAATCTGTCTTTTAATGCCCTTGAAAGTATGGGGCATGCGCTTTTAACAACTCAAAATCTAGGGGTATGAAAAAGCGATTTCCATACGCATAACTTACGGCTACAAACCTTTTGCCCTCTTTAGCATCTTCAGCGCCTATTCTATGTTTTAGTGCTTCTTCATTTTCGATTCCTTGAAACGCAAGATCAGCCCTTTCATTCGCGGTTAGCCATAGATCAGAATAGGTTAAAAATATGTCTGCATTATGTAAAGAAAATATTTCTTGTCCCTCAAGTTTTATAGAAATTTTCTTAACAATTGCCCGCCCCAGATTCTGTACAACTGTCCTGTTTGGGTCTGTTGTTGAAGCGAGTTCTATTTTGAAAGTAAGACGCGCAGAGCCTGGCACAATCACTTCATCTGCTCCTAGGTCTGGAAATTTGACAGTAAGAATTTGATCTGAATCAATAGTAGATGGATTATTTGGAACAGTAATATTCCGCTTATTTCCCTTCACGCCAAAGGGCTCTTTCAGTCTTCTATGCGGGTCAAGAATCGAGCCATATGCTTGTGACATTTTTATAAAACAAAATAAAAAAGTTAATTATTTAAAACATGGCAGGCATTGAAGATGAAGATTATGATGTTTTTGATCCTGGAGACGACATGAGTGAAATGACTCCTTTGATACAGCATCGCTCGACGCTCTCATTGCATCGTGAATTAACAGAAAGTAAGGTTAGATCATTGTACCAAAGTTTAGGCCTTGAACCTCCCGAATTTATAGCCCCTGATGATTTTGTAAAAGATGATGGTGGCCATTTGTATTTTAAAGACAATCAAGGAAAACGTTTTCAGCTTACAGATAAACGAAACCCAGAGACTAGACGAGACTCATCAAAGTTTGTAGGCATGAATACAATTAGACAAAGACTTAGGGTGGAAGATCGAAATCGCCTTGGCATTACTAAACCAAAATTAGATAGGGAGCAGTTGCTAAACTTCAAAACACACTACAAGAACTCCCAACAGATAACCAAATACAAAACATGGAACTTCAAGATTTAAATCAATCAGCAGATGAAATAATAAATGCAATAGAAGCAGAAACCAGTTTGTCAGAAGAAACAGTACCAAAAACTATCCACGACTCCCCAACACCCCCGCGAGAATCAGAGGTCCTTGATCGTGCTTTGAGAACTGTTAGAAGCGAATTAACAAACAGTATAGCAATACTGAGTAACTAGATGAGGATATAGAAAGAGAAAAAAAAAAACTCGCTGAGGTGATGACGCCAACTTAGGGCCTGGTTTTTAAAGAAAGATAACGCAAAGACTAAATAATTTTGAAGAACGGAAACTAGAAGTTTTGTCTACTACCCGAGAACAATTACGAACTCAGTGACCAAATAGAGAACTACGAGATTATATGAAACACGACACTACAAACGAATAAAAACACTGTTTAGAGAGCAAGGTGTCACATTAGCGAGCGTTATAACACCTTAGGATTGCAATAAGTACACTGGGTTGCTATTACAGTGGCGGTGGTCAAGCCAGTGCCTCCACCACCATCCCCTCCATCGCCGCCTGATAAATCATGGGTAAAAAACAGCTTGATCATCTTGCGGTTTATTAAAAAAATAGCCAGTAAAGCTATAGACGCTTTACCAGGTATATTAGAGGTATTGTTAGCTGGCTTTTGTCTACTGCAAGCAAAGTAGTTGGCTTTAGGCTGAGCACTTATGGCATTAGTTGCCTTAATAGTTGGTTACTTTTAGTAGATAAAGACCAAGTAATCCTAGGCAGTTAATCCAAAACAAGTGCCGCCTTCATATCATGGTCATTATTTTTTTGGACTTCGTGGACTTCGTGTTCTTCAATGGCCTTTGGGCTTTGGCCTTGGGGGTTGGATGACTTATTCTTGGGGGGTCGGCTTGTTTGTTTATGTTTGTAATATTTACCGGCTCAGAATTTATGTCGTTTTGTCCAACCTTCTGTTCATTTCCTGCAACAAGAATTTCATTGTTGTAGTTTATTATTGTTCCTACCTGGAGTCTGAGGTCAGAAGGTAGCATGTATAAACCAGTGCCAACAGCAAAGCTACTTTTTGATCTTGCGAATTGTAAAACATTTTGGTACCTTTTAATACTTGAAGGGAAATCAACTGTAGAATTAATGGGGTCCTCTAAATTTGCCAAGTACTGTTTTTGTGCATCAAAGCCAGTAGAAGGGTCAGTTTATGCTCGATCTTGCCTGTGCTGTGAACCTAGCAAAAACCAAACGTAAGTACGAATAGAGTCGTTTTTTTCGTTCTATTCCCGCTCTAGTTAGGCCCTTAGAAGTGTCCCAAAATAAATGTTGTCCATGCTGTTTTATGCTCTTGCTCTATGGACCCGAGTGAACAGTTGTGTCTGAAGAGAAAGATGTATAAGGAGGATTCCAGGCATAGTTATACTTTCTGTGCACGCCCCAAAAAAAGGGGGCCTAAGCCATGATTGCGGTCCACTTTTGTCTAAAGTCTGTCCTTAACATCAATATTGAATTCGTTACAAATCCTTTCAAAAGCCCTTTATGTCTATTCTGTTGCTGAATGGATTAAACGGTTTTGTCAAATTTTGGGAATGGTGCTTGCAGGGTTTGTTCAAAATACGTCTGAAGGTGTAATAGAAATGAAATCTATACCTGACCTCACCAAAGGACCAGGTGATTTAAATGATCGCATTACATACTCCACACCCAGTTGATGCACAAAACACAGCAAGTTTAATGGTTCTGAAAAACTGCATCGGATGACTGAAACCACACTTTCGCGATGTAGTCTTTTTTTAATAGGGGGGTTAAGAAAATCTGTTTAATGGCGACTCACCTTACTTGAAAGGCCGTCAGCCGGGTCACAGAAATTCAAGAGTATCAGTTGTTATATTTTTAAAATTGTAGTGCGGCCCAACAGAATATTTTGCATTAGTATATTTGAATGCACTCATTTTTAATTTGTTTTAAAAATGTTTGTAACAATAACAACTCAAGACGCCCTTTTTTTTAGATAGTTTTGATAATGAATGCAACCCAAAATTTTTGGCCTCCATAAATTTTTTACAAAGTGTATGGTTTAAATTACAAATTCCAAAGAATAATAATCGATTTTTTGGGTAAAAGGGACCAAATTACCCGGGAAAAAATACCTAGGGTTTTAGGGTTTTTGTACAAAAGAAGAATGGAACTTCAACATTATCTCAAATTTTAACAATGAAAATCTGAAAAAAATTTTAAACTTCAAGCCTGAAAAAAAAGAGGTTACTTTTTTGATAAAGGCTAGCTAAAAATGTTAGGCTTTGCAGCTGACAATCTGATTTAAGTTCACCAGACAAAAAATCTTATGAGGGGGGGGAAAGCCCGCTCGATTTGCATTACATTCATTACTCTTTTTCATTTTTGGGGGCTGGGGCACTGATGAAAAACTTTTTGAAGGAAGGCCCCCAACTTCTTAAGGCTCTCCAAAACCCCCATATTGCAAAGAAATTATACAATTCCCCAATTTACGTTTAAAAGATTAGCTTTGGGGGAAAAGGGCGGTCATTTAATATAAAAAACACAGACAAAAAAGGAAAATTAAAAATGTATAAACCCGCACATTGGGGTTTTTGAAAAAAAATAAAAAACGGGACAAAAATAAAATCGCGGGGCCCAAAAAATCAGGGTTACTTAGCGCCTGTAAGGGTATAACCTTTGAATTAAAAAAAACTTGCGCTTGCGGGCTTTGAACAAAGGTGGATAGGGTTTGTATGGTTTTGAGTACACAAAGATGGGGATTATAAAAGCAAAAGGTTGGCCCACAGCAAAAGTTTCCCAAACTAAACAAATCGCAATCAGAAACAAATAATGTTGGCCCTAGAATATAAAATAGTTCGAAAACCCGACCCCAAATGCATTGGAAACCCCCCTTTTAGAAAGGGACTAAAATTTGAATTTAAAGCCCATTTTTAAATTTTTTGCCGTCAAAAAAAATTTCAAAAAGCATTCAACTCTCCCTTTTTCAGGAAGTCTTATCCAGGGACAAAAGTCGGAAAATTAATAAAGCCGTATGGAATAAACAGTACATCCTCCACGAAAGAAACGTTTTAAAGGGGCTTCACAAAATTACAGTTCTTCCCAAATGAAATTAGGAGACAGTTCACAATTGAAAATTTTGCAAAAGGGGGAGGAAAAGGGGCTGTGGGGGTCATGAGCCTTTTAAAAAAATTCTAATTAGTGGCAAACTTAGACGTTGACCGTCTTAAAGTTCCATCTGTTCTCACAATGGTGAGGAATTTTAAAACCCTAACAACAAACAACAAAATCAATATTAGTCTAAATAGAAACAATCTTACAGACTGAATTGGATTAATCTTACACATTTAGGCCTCATAGGGTTTTATTATACTGAACAAGTTTTGACGGAGAGTATGATAAAAATAATAACTGGATTAGATTAAATTATGTTATAAAACTATGGAGCAGACGACTTTGGTGTCAATGCCGATGTTAAACTTTATGATAAAATCCCCTCATTGTTCAATGATTTGTGGGCAGACTGGCTTTGGAAAAACAATATTTGTCCTGACCTATTACAAACAGTTTATCGTTATAATTTTGATCATATAGTAATTTTCTGCCCAACACTTAAATGGAACAAAGCATATAATGATAGAAGGTTTATATGGGCGGATGATGACATATATTTAATTGATCCCAGCAATAAGCTGAGGGAGTGTTTAGAACACTTTTATAAATTGTTTGAGGGAACGCAGACACTATTTATTATAGATGACTGTTCGGCAGAAGAGACATAGTTAAAAAGAGAAAACACTTTGTCCAAAACTGGCTTTCAGTGGAAGACATGCTGGGATAAGTGTGTGGATTTTATGTCAAAAATATAACTCCGTTTTAAAAGACTTCAGAGAACAATTAAAGACTGTTAGTTTTATTTCACATGAAAGACAGAGACGCATTTGATGAATGTATGCGTGAAATGATGTTATTGAAAATGATCAGGAAAAACAGGATTAAGCAAAAACTAAAATCTGAAAATTTAGTAATTGTATTGAAACGGAAACCCTACACAGTATATTTGTTTGTAAAAATCATTATTTTTTTGGTTTAGAGTCTTATTGTCAGAGAACTATAAACACGGGTCTAGAGTCAGCCGCCGAAACTTGTTGAGGGGGGTGGGCTAGACCCCGTGTTTTATAGTTCTCTACAGGCCAAGGGCACCCAAACCCGACGAGGACCTGGCTCTAACTATGACTCGAAGTCACCCCTCAACAACTAACGGCGCTGCCGCCGCACCTACAAGGAGTACGTCACTCCGACGAACACCAGGGACCGAAGTGAAGCTACCCCAATGCATTCCGCCCTGGTCGGAATCAAGCGAACTCTACTCACAACACAAAACAGCGATTGGTCAGAGCAGCGTATCCCTCCGCAGAGCTGACACGCCCGACCAACGGACTAGTTGTTGCTCGTGCAACAACGCGACAATTTACCACAACTCACAGACTTGACAACACCAACAACAGCCGATATCCTGCCCCGCCTTCTCTGGTTTTAGAACCAAAGTAACAAAAGGGTAACAATCGGAACGAAAACCAACCTCCCGCTTCCATCCCTTCAACAAGTGAAGATTGGAATTCAAGAATATTGTATGTCTTCTTTCCCCAGCCCCTACCTAGCCTAAACTTCCACCTTTACCAAAACCCCAAATCTTACACACGCACGCTCGCACACACACACACATATACACTATGCACACGCGCACACGCTCTCTATTTCTGAAACTACCATTACTCCAAACACATGAACGGCTGATTTACTACCGCCGATCGGTGACACCCCCCCTGCCTAAGTTTTAACTACAGGTTAAAACCAACAAAAATTCTCACTCGATCGGCGTTTACTCACACCCCTACCTATAACAATCCAACTCCACACCACTCACTCTGTCCTATTGTTACTTTTGATGCACCCCAACATCATTCCAACAACATCACTTTTAAATACATCATTAACCGCAGAATACATTGATCAACATGGTCTAACTGCCTCACACGACCTTAACGCAGGCGCTTACAGGCAGCCGTTACACTACGCTCTACATATAAATTTCACAACTGAGGGTGCTCTGACCATGCACGACCGCTATGCAACACGTGCTACAAATACCACACCCCCAATAACACTTTGCTACGTCATTCTCTTCCAATGAAATGACACATGCATATCTTCGACAATGTCAACTTCTCATGACACAGGTAAATGGAACTTACATGTTTCTTCTCTCTCTCTCTCTCTTCTCTCTCTCTCCCCTCTCTCTCTCTCTCCTCTCTCCCCTCTCTCTCTCTCTCTCTCTCTCTCTCTCTCTCTCCCGGCAAGCGACTCAAGAAGTCTGCCGCCACATTGTCCTTTCCAGACACTGCCTGCACCGTAAACTGGAATGGCTGCAGCTGCCGTGCCCACCATGTGATCCTCCCACTAGTACTCTGGACTTCACATATTGAGTGTGTGGATATGATATGGTATATGACCAGGAGTTAGATGTTAGTGAGTTTCCCTCCCTATTGGAGGATGTCTCCCCCTTGGAGAATATAAGCTTGCTGAAGGTTCATTTTGAGAAGCATATATCTTATTATTTTTCCCCATTCACCCACCCAAGCACATACTGTTAGTTAGGCAGAATCATCTACCACTTCAGATATGAATGCGTATCTCCCCCTATTTCTTCAATCTAAGACATAAGAGCAAGCTTTGTTTATAATACAATATTTTTTGCAGTCATTGCAACACCAAGCTGCTCTGTACGTTGCTGGAACGGTGCTCGGTACTTATCCTTGGAATTTATTAGTGTCGCGGTCAAGGTCCGTGAATCAAGGATGTGAGGGTGGAAGAGGAGAGAGGGACAGGCTGGACACAACACCCACCGACCACACACTCAACCACTCGTGGAAAACAAAATAAACCAAATAAGCAATTTATTAAATTAATGAAAATCTCATTCACTGAGGGCGCAACTGAGTGTGCGACCAGCAGCACGTTTGTGGCGCTCGTGATGTTTGTCAATTATTACAGTGTTAGTGTTTCCTTTGAAGGCAGGGAAGGTGCAGTGTGTTAGTTAAAGATAGTACGAAAAATTTGGTTGAAAACGGATTGTTTGTAGGTGAGACAGGCTTGTCAGCATGAATGTGTAAAGTAAGTACAGCGAGGAAGAGAGAGAGTGTAGTGAAAGTAGCCATTTTGAAAAAAAGCTTCATGTATGTTTACAGTCGTGAATTTCTACTCAGTAGGCAGAGCGCTGGACAGACAGTGTATGGGTGTACACTTGATTTGAAAAAGATCTCCCGAGTTTTGAAGATACGCAAAAGAGGAAATAGGGGAGGGGTGGTTAAAAGAGCCAGGAGGCGTTGTTTCAAACTTCCCCCTTCCAACTATCGTGTTTGGAAATGCACAATCAGTCAGAAACAAAGAGACAGAACTTGCTGCATGCATAAAGTATCTCCATGAATACAGAGAAGCAAACTTGGATCTGTCTGTCAGAGACGTGGCTGAAGGAATATCACGGGGACCAGACATTCCCCGGGTTTTTCTACCATAGACTGGATCGTTCTAGTGAAATCACTGGGAAATGTAAAGGGGGCGGGGTTTGCGTGTGTGTGAACACAAAGTGGTGCACCAACGTGACAGTCAAGGAATCTGTGTGCACTGAAGACATAGAACTGATCAGTGTTGCCGTCGCCCTTTCTATCTGCCTAGAGAGTTCAATCACATCTTCCTCACAGTAGTGCACGTCCATCCCAGGCACATGTTGAGACTGCTCGTGAAATGATCACTGCTGTGGTCCAGAGACTGTCTTCAGCTCCCCTGATGCACCCTCCTTTGTGATGGGTGATCTCAACAAATGCCGCCTGACCAAGTCTCTGCCTCACTTCAAGCAGTACGTCACGTGTTGCACCTGTGCCGAAAGCACCCTGGACGTGTGCTATGGCAACATTCCGTCTGCCTACCGCTCCCGACAGCTGCCGAAGCTGGGAAGGTCGATCCACAACATGATCCAGCTGGTGCCTGTATACAGGCAAAAGTACAAGAGGGTAAAGCCTGTTGTCAAGACAGTGAAGAAATGGACAAAAGAAACGGCTGAGGAGCTGAACGCTTGTTTTGAGTGTACAGACTGGATGTCTTCCTGAATGACGACTCCTTGACTCAGCAGCTGTGGTGATCTCTGACTACATCAATTTCTGTGTAGACATGATCGTCTACAGCAAACAGGTCAAAATATACGGCAATGACAAACCGTGGGTCTCAAAACAGCTCAAAACACTGCTGAACTAAAAGTGGAAAGCCCTCCAAGAGCACGATGACTCCATGACAAAGGCGGTCCAACACAAGATCGACAAGCAGATCCGGGAAGACAAAGGCAATTCAAGACCAAACTGGAGAATAACTTCAGATCCTGTGACTCCAAACAATACTGGAAAGGCATCGAAACGATCACTGGATACAAAGCAAAGAGGCCACTGCTGCAAATTGATGAGGAATTTAAGCTTGCAGAAGAACTGAACGAGTTCTATACGCGATTTTGACAAGCACGACCTAAAAGAGCAGCAGAAGCAAGCCATGGAGGAAGCCCTGACTCGTCCTTCACACCAGTACAAGTCAGGACCCACACTGCAGCTGGTCCTGACTACATCAGCAGCAAGACCATCAAAGCCTGCAGTGATTCCCTGGCGCCTGTGTACTCACGCCTGTTCAAAGATCTGTAGACGAGGGAACCATCCCCATCATTGAAAGACCTCGATTATTGTTCCGGCCGCCAAGAAGCCTTCCCCCCAAAGAACTGAATGACTACAGACTGTGGCCCTGACTTCGGTACCATTTAAGTGTGCTGAAAAGATAATACTGCAGCTGCTGCAAGCCCAAACGGGTGTCAAGCAAGACCGTCTACAGTTCGCCTATTCAAGAACAAGAGCACGAGGACGCCATTTTAAACACTGCTGCATCACTTGTACAGTCACCTGGAGAAACCAAAGTCATACGCACGCCTCTGTTCATCGACTTCAGCATCGCATTCAATACCATCCAGCCCCATCTCATGGTTGAAGAGCTCCTGAACATGTCAGTCAACCCTGTCTGATCCAGTGGATCTTTAGATTTCTGACGGGAAGACCTCAATGAGTACGGGTTGGCAAAGAACTCTCCAACACAAAAACAACCCAACACAGGAGCCCACAGGGTTGCGTTTATCGCCAGTCTGTTCACTCTCTACACCGCAGACTGTCGCAGGAGAGAGAAGTCGACTCTGCTGATTAATTTGCAGATGACACCTCCGCTCCTGACCGGTCTCATCCAGGAGGATGATCGCCCATACTTACAGGCTGCCCAGCAACTGGTTGATTGGTGTGATGACAACTTCCTGGAGCGCTGAATGTGGCCAAACGAAAGAGTTGGTCATGGATTTCCGAAGGAACCGCTGTGATATCCACCTCTGAACATCAAAGGCCAGCCAGTAGAGACTGTCAGCACCTGCAAATACTTGGGACGATCATCGACGATCAGCTGAGCTGGACTGCCAACGTGGATGCCTGCTGCAAGAAGGCCAACCAGCGCCTGTATTTCCTTCGGAAGCTGAGATCCTTCCAAGTCATCCAGGAGATACTGTCCCTCTTCTACCAGGCGGTTGTCCAGAGTGTCATGCTGTACAACCACATCTGCTTCTTCAGCAGCGCCAGGACAGCGGACACCAAGGCTGGAGAAGATAGCACGGACAGCAGCACGAGTGGTGAAGGCGAACCTTGCAACACCAACCACCATCTTTGAGCGTGCTGCCATCAAAAAGCTGATGGCTATCATGACAGACACCTCCCACCCACTTCACCCTGCTGTGCAGTCTTGCAGGTCCAACGAGAGGGCTCTCGGCGCCTGCGTTGTCCAAAGGCCAGGACCACTCGTATGCGGAAATCTTTTCTGCCAACTGCTGTTCAGGCTGTACAACGCAGCAACAGGACGAGAGTGAAATCTGACTGCCTGCAGAGTGCCTGCATATATGCGTTCATGAGTACGAGAGTGATGTGTGCGCGCACGCACACGCAGACGCGCACGTGTGTGTGTGTGTGTGTGTGTGTGTGTGTGTGTGTGTGTGTGTGGTGTGTGTGTGTGTGGTGTGTGTGTGTGTGTGTGTGGACATGGAAGCCCCAACGAAAGAGGAAGCCAACGGAACGTGTGTTGGAAAATGTTTTGGGGGTAGAAGGGGGAAGTGGGAATGCATGGGTGTGTTTAACCATGTGTAACTTAGAAAATGCACGTGCTATGAATTGACTGCTTTGTTTTAATGTCACTGACTTTTAACACCTTTTGATGATTATTATAATTGTGTGTGTGTGTGTGTGTGTGTGTGTGTGTGTGTGTGTGGTGTGTGTGTGTGTGTGTGTGTGTGCGTGCGTGTGCGTGTGCGTGTGTGTGCGTGTGCGTATGTATGTGGGTGTGTATGTGTGCGTGAGTGCGTGCGTTGCGTGCGTGCGTGCGTGCGTGCGTGTGTGTGTGTGTGTGTGTGTGTGTGTGTGTGTGCGCTAGTAGATGGTGGGGGAGAGGTTTGAGCGGGGGGGGGGGGGGGGGGGGGGGAGTGTATAATAAGGTAAGTGTGTTTTCGGGTCTTAAATGGTTATCGTTTTAGATTTTGTCAATGTTTTAGCTCTCCGTCTCTGTACATCTGTCTGTCTGTCTCCCCCTCTCTCTCTCTCTCCTCTACCCCTCCCTCTCTGTCTGTCTGTCTGTCACTCTCTCTCTCTCTCTCTCTCTCTCTCTCTCTCTCCCTCTCTCTCCCTCTCTCTCTCTCTCTCTGGTGTCTGTCTCTCCCAGCCTGACGATCTGTCGCTCTCTGAGTCTCTCTCTTTCTCACCTTCACTATGTCTGTCTCTAACTCACATGCTCTCTTCCTTCCCCGTTTGGTTTGTCTCTGTCTGTCCCTCTCTTTTCTGTTATCATCTTTACTGTTTCCTCCATCTCAGTTTCCCAGTCATTCATATATTGTAGTCCATTTCCCCCTTTGTACATATTCTATGACAGCAAGATTAAGAGAGTGGTTGAGCAGGGTTGGGACAGGGGGGGGGGGGGGGGGGTTGGAGGAGTGTGGAGGATGGGAAGGGTGAGAGAGAGAGAGAGTGATGTGGGTCTGGGCACGCGGTACACACACACGTTGGGAGTGTGTGTATGTTGTGTGTGGGTGTGTGGGTGTGTGAGTGTGTGTGTGTTTAGGGGGTGTAAATGTTTGGGTATGGATGTGTATTGGTATAAATGCTAATTTTGTACATGTACATAAACCACATGGGAAAGGTGTGATATTGTCTTAGAGGCTTGTTTTACTCACAGATTGATTTATTAACATTGAATTGTTTGTATTTGTGTTTTACGTGCCTGCAAAAACATTTTCCTTGTGTATATGGGGATACAATAAAAAAAAAGTCTGAAGTCTGAAGTCTGAAGTCACACCTAGTGGAGGAGGGACGACTATCAAGAAGAGGGAGGACAGAGAGATAAATTGGAAAAGAAGGGAAAATAGATGACAGCCACCTAAAAGAAGATATCTACTTAATGGACAAATAACCCAACAAAAGACCCACACCCTGGCCCAGGGAACAGCTAAATTTAGACCCCTAACCACTAATCTATCCCAAAATAAAGAAAGAAGAAAGGACAGGGGAGAAACAAACGAAGGACGAAACAGGGTCTACCCCAGCCACACAAGCATATTCACCAACATTCGCATACTTATACAGTTCATGAACACTTTTAGTATATTCACACATGTACCCTCACAAACATCAGTCATACAGAATGTCTCCCACACGCCAGGCATCACCAAACACCGCCCATACACAGCTAGAAACAAACTTAACTTAAATGAAAGTCCTTTCCCTGTCCGAGCAGGGAGGCACTGGTGCACACCAAAGCAGTTGATACGCTCAGGACTGGCGTTCTGGTCTCGCTCTTGGCACCACGGTCAGTGTCCAGCTCCTCTTCATACCGCTCTCGGAATGGGCGTCCTGCGATAAAAGGCGTCTGGGCCGACACCAAGTCAACCAACGAAAAAAAACGCCCTATAAAAGGGGTATTAGGGTTTCATTCTAGGTACAGCTGAGATATGGTGTGGGTGTAGGCTACTACCTGGCGAAATGGGCTACACCCGCAAGACTGAATCTAGTTTAGTAATAGATTACTTCACATTTCATTATTGTATACTCTATCTTTTTTTTTCCTCTAATGATTGAAAAACAACACAAATTCGTTTACTTGATGAAACTCTACTTTTGTCATAATATATACTACCCCTTCAGTCTGAAGGCCTCAGGTATATAAAAAACTGACAAGGAAAAACAAGGCAGATGACGTGTTGACTTTAAAATTACAACACACCCATACCACATTCACATTAAAGGAAATATAGTAAAATAAATGAGAAACAAAATAAAATTGACAATACATAAACAAATAAACAGGCGGAGCGGAACCAACTACGGGGCGCTGCGAAGGAACGCTCGCTTCCCGACCTCAAGTGAGTCGCGCGATAACTCAACACCGCGTCCGGCCTGAAGGTTTTTTCCTTTTTTTTCCCTTTACATGAAAATATATAATAATTAGAAAATTAAACTAGACCTACGCTAGGAGGTTGCAGTTTAATTGAAATTATTACGAGCCTATTGTGGAGGAAGGAGAAGTTACGTTGAGTATTGGCGCGCACAGCGTTGCAGGCAAATTTCAGAGCTGCATGGCCACTAGACTTACGCCTTTAGGGAGGGACAGTAAAATTGATTATTACTACGAACACTAATTGGGAGGGACGTAACTTCTCCTTCCTCCACAATAGGCTCGTAATAATTTCAATTAAACTGCAACCTCCTAGCGTAGGTCTAGTTTAATTTTCTAATTATCACTCGCCTATTGCTCCCGGAAGGGAAGCTACGTTGAGACGTTAGAGAAAGTAAGGATAGTGGCCAATATAAACATCACAGGCCAGACATGTAATGCCACACACATTTATTCACAATGATCCTTCATCATTTTCATTTACTGTTCACATAGCCATCAAGTACCTTCTGGCTGAAACTGGCACTGTTCAGTCTCTTATAGTATTTACAGAATGTCTTTTCATTTGTCCAGCCCGCTGCTTTCAATATTGTTTTCAATGAAACTCCAGCCTGGGCGGCTGCACTGCAGCTTGCAGCCCTGTGGGAGTGTGCTGTGTACTGGTTAGTGTCAATGCCTGAGCGCGCTAGCACCTCTTTCACCCATCGCGCGAATGTCTGCTTACCCACAGGTGCGTGAGGTTTGGTGTGACTGATGAATAACTGCTGTTGGTGACTGCCTCTGAGATCCTTAGTTGTGTCAATATACTGCTTCAAGTGTTTCACTGGACACAGATTTTCATTCTTTGCAAATGCCCTAATCTCTGCTGGTTCTGTATGTTTCCCTGGCTTTGTTGTTTTCAATACACATGAAAATTGTAACACACATTTACAATCAAACATCTTTACATCACTTGTTTTCAAAGAGTATAAAGCATGACCTCTTTGTCCTGTAACTAAAGCTAACAACATGCTAGTTTTCAAAGTCAGTTCTTTCAAAGTCAACTGATTGATGGGAGATAAGCAATCTAAATAACTAAGTACAGTATTACATCCCAAGTGTCCTTATATTTGGGTAAGGAAGGCCTATGTTCAAATGCTCCTTTCACAAGTTTGCAAATAACTGGATGACTGCCCACTGAAAATCCATTCACTAATGGCAGATAAGCGGACAAAGCGCAGCGCGCCGAGTTTATAGCACTGTGGCTTGCTCCAGCACTAAAAAGTTCGGCAAGAAAGTTTGCTGCCTGCACAATATCCGGCACATCATGTGGGATACTATTCTTTGCTGCGTACTGCTTCCACTTGGCAATGTAGGTGTTGTACACTGCGCGTGTGTGGGGGCGCCAAGAACTGACGATTAGCGCTGCTGCCTGGTTGGAACAGCCTTCCCTCTGGTACCGCTCCTGATACTTTGCATACCATCAGTTGAAGGCGGGGAAGAAGGGGGTGGGTTCTCCCTTGCTGCGTGGGGAGGGAGAGGATGGTGTCTCGTGTTGGTAGCAGTACTGGGTCTTGTGTCAGCAGCTGTGTCAGCAGAGGCCACCAGACTTGTGTTGGCCAGCGGGGCACCACCACTACCCCCATCGCTCGCTCTCTCTTCACCTTCCCCAACACTGCCGTGATCGTGCTAAAAGGGGGAAAGGCATAAAATTGAAGGTTACTCCAAGGGAGAGAAAATGCATCTACTGCATAGGCGCTTGGGTCAGGTCTGTAAGAAACATAGCGCTGCATTTGGTTGTTCAACCTTGAGGCAAAGAGATCAATGTCCGGATTCATATGCAATTGTATCAATGCTTTGTGAAGCTCTTCTCTGTTCAACTTCCATTCTGCATCCAGGTTTATTTTCCTTGACTCCTCATCTGCTGCTGTGTTTTCCTTACCTGGAATATAAGCAGCACTCAACCATACGTGATTGTCAATGCACCAGTTCCATATCATCTGTGTCATCAAATTACATGAATCGGAATGACTTGTTCCCATATGATTGATACATGCAACAGCAGTTGTGTTGTCTATCATGACACGGACATGTCGCCCATAAACCTGATTTAGGAAACATTTCAAAGCAAAAAATGCTGCCTTAAGTTCCAGATAGTTGATGTGAAAATCTTTTTCTTCTGGTAGCCATTCTCCCCCAGATTTTGACTGTTCACATGCACAACCCCATCCAGTTTTTGATGCATCCGAGTCAGGGTGACATCAGGCTCTGTTTGGTGAATAACATTATAAGCAGTCTCAATGTTGTTGATCCACCAATTTAGTTCTCTTTTGGCAAGAGGCGACAATGTCATGTGTCTGTCAAAATTCCTGCATACAGCAACAGTGCTGTCTTTTTCTCTTTCTCCAGCTGTCTATAATGAAGTGGCCCATACATCACCGCTGGAAAGGAAGCCACTATCTTTCCAATCACTCTCGCCACGTCCCTGATACTCACTGTATCTTTCTTGACAGCTGACAGGCAAATCGAAACCATGTCTGCTACTCTCTCAGGTGTTAAAGTTACTGTCATTGACTCAGAGTCAATGATGACTCCCAGATATTGAATGCGACAAGTGGGTTCTAGTACTGATTTTTGGGGATGGATGATAAATCCCAGAGACCTTAGAAGTTTCACTGTGTTAAATACATTAGAGGCACATGACATTCTCGTCTCTGCAAACAAAAGTGAATCATCCAAAAATACTGAGGAAAGATGACCTTCCCCTCTCAAGGTGGCAAACACAGGTTTTAACAGCTTGGTGAATTTGCGTGGTGCAAGTGCCAGCCCATTAGGCAGACAGTTAAACTGCCAAAGCTGGTCATCCCACTCAAATCTGAGAAATCTTCTGTGTTCCTCTTTGACTGATACTGAGTAGTATGCATCCTTCAAGTCAATTGAAGCCATGAAGCAGTTTGGAGTCACTAGTTTTAGAGCAGTATGCAAGGTTTCCATTTTGAAGTGATAATAAACGATATCTTCGTTTAGTTTCTTTAAGTTCAGAATCATTCTATGAGTTCCATCTTTCTTCGGAAAGAACAAAACCTGGTGACACAAACTGCTCTGCTTCAGCCTGACATTTTGAAATCACACCTTTTTGGCAAAGTTTCTGTATTTCTTTGTCAATAACTTTCTTTTCTGATGCATTTAACTCACTGGATGCTGTGGAAAGTGTGATACCTGTCTAATTTGGCCAATTTTTCACATCAAATTGAAGGCTGCCACCTTGAAAAAGTAAAGCCTCCTGTCTCATTTCATCCAGCAGATGAGGAGGGATAGTGTGTCTCACCTGGCCATCCAAGAGTGACACAGACTCTAGGCTTTCTTCTGGTAGAACTGTCTTGCGTTTCTGTTCCCCTGGAACTTCTTTTGATGGCCGTAGTGTTGCTGTCTCTGGCCTAAAAAAGGACGTTTTTCTTTGTTGTTGGCTTTCTGCCATGGTCTGTTACGTTGTCTGTTGTCATAACGACTTGGTCCTGCACCATGTGACAGTCTGTCCAGCTCTTTGATCTCCTTGATGGAAGCAGTCAGATTGTCTCCAAAGAGCTGACCAGTAATGGGAACACTCTCACTGCACAATCCTGTCAGCTGTCTGGGGAGATGGGGGCGCAGGACCTGTCTGCGTTTTACTGACAGCTCGTGACATGCATGACCCAACAAGGCCAGAGCATCAGCGTTCTGATCAGTGCACGAGGCTTTGATGTCTGCATCAGTCAACCTTTTCTTGCTATATGCTTTGAGTATAGCCTGAGTGCTCTGTGCCAGTGCTGCTGTGGCTTTGACAATGGCTCTCTGCACTGAAGCCATCTTAACATCAGCCTGTTTGACAGTGGCTGGCAAATCCTTCCAGATTTCTGTATTCACTTTGGGCACCTGAAGCTTGGGGCAGTTGTCTGGGCGTTGGTATTTATCAAGCCTTTCTTTAAATTTTGTTTCAGAAAGCCCCTGTGCAAATCTTTTATTAATGATCTCAGCCATTGAGTCAGCCACTTTGTCAGCTGTTTTCTCTTTATTGTCCAAGTCTTGTTCTATCTCCTTTAACAAGTCATCATCTTGACAATCAAGGGAAATAGTATCCACAGCATCATCATAGATTTCTCCATCTGACGATGACTCAGAGTCCTCATTGCTCGAGTGGCATTAGCAGTTTTCTTAACCGGCTGTTCACCTTTCGTGCGCCTGTACTCGCCACGGTCGGACCATGACCCAGTTTCTTCTCCTTCCTCATCAGAGAGAGAATCGTGCCGTCTCTTAGTGCCACGCGGTGCCTGAGACGTGATCCGGTCTTTGTCCGAAGTTTTGGCGGTCAACAGCTTGTGAATAGCCTCTTCCAGTCTAGAAAATCTGTCATCCATTTGACTGATGCGAGCATCAAGCCTCTCGACTTTATCTTCCTTATCTATAGGTGCGACCTCTTGCTCCTGTGCCCCTGAATGACTGGCCATGCTTAGCTTGGGTTATATCTTGAGCATGTACCGCACACAGGCGGAATGGTACTGCCAAATCGCACACAGGCGAACAGGAGAGTTGTATATCGCACACAGGCGAACAGGATAATTGTATATCGCACACAGGCGAATTAGGTACAGCCACACACAGGCGAAAGTTATGAACTATACTCCAAACTGTCTGGTCATATGATGCATGCAACACAGGCGTGGGCTTCTCTCAGAGAAGTTATTATACCCAATTAATTCAATCCAATTATACACGTACACCACTTTTTACGCTGCCAAGATTACTCGTGAATGAAAAAAGGGGTTGCCACTCACCTTCAAGTTCTTGTGTACTTTGCACACTGGTCTCATTCACTTGTACTTACGTTATCATTCATTCATGTAGGCTACCTACACATGCTCACACATCCGTTGCCTGCAAACGCCAGCGTCCAATTGCCTGCAACGCTGTGCGCGCCAATACTTAACGTAGCTTCCCTTCCGGGAGCAATAGGCGAGTGATAATTTATAGAACTAAACAAGCATACCCCTTCCTCTGACGGGTACACACAAATAAAGAATGACTCGGCCAAAATAAAAAAAACAAGAGTGCGCGGCGCGCTATGTGTCCAACCAAATCGCTGACAAGAAAAAATACCACTGCTTCAGCGTAGCACATTTAGAATAAAATTTAAACTTGCTCTTCCATATTTATAAATCAGGCTAACGCTCGCAGCGCGCCTGAAACCACAATATTTCTCCACACCTATAGTACTGCCTCAGCACAGCACCCGAAGCGACAGATTTTGAATGAAAATATTAATTTTATAAATTTACAACCGATACCCCTGTGGAATGTGAAATGAGAACCGAGAAGCACGAAAATAACTCACCAGAATCGGCGGGTGGAAAGGGGGGGAAAAAAGTGGGCCGGCAGGCTGATCCTCGGCGAAAAGACTGTCCGGGACCTCGGAGCCAACAGCACCAGCAGCCCTTCACCATGGGATGGCCGACGGCTGGTTACCCCCAGCGAAGAGGGTCAAGTATATACTTGGTGGGCAGGAATAGGGATTCCTCTCTCTCAACACTATGACTACCACCGTCAGCAGACAAGTGGCCTTCGTCACAGGTTATAAAAAATGCCTCACCAAAGAGAACGTGGTCTCTCCACTCGTGGCTCCAATCCGAGTAAAGTAAGAATTTTTCCCAAACGCCAGCTGCCGATCAAAGGGGAATAACTTCCAACGACTCAGTGAGCTCTCCACGGGTTTTCACAACTATCCAGGTATCTCAAAGAAAGCGATGTCCATGCGGTGCAGGATGCATGCAAACCGCACGGACGGGCAGACTTTTCTCCCTGAAACGTTGACAACACACACCTGCCCATCCCTCTTTTTACACACAAAAAAATAAGGTGGCAACAAACTGACAAACTTAACACATTTAAAAGCGGGATGGAGGGCTGTCCGTCCGTGACAACACCCCCACCCAAAAGGCCTGTGCCACTGAGGCACAGTCCCTGCAGCCTTCCAGCACCGCTGGCTTCAAGCATACAGAGAGGTCACACTAACACAACGAGACTGGGTGAAACCTTGGTAAATGTCAGAGTGCAGGGGAACAATCTTCATTGCATTCGACTCATGAAGTCTGCCTCAACATTGTCCTTCCCAGAAATATGTCGGAACCTGAAGGCATGACTTTGAAGCTCGACCGCCCAGCCCATCAGTCGACGACTTACTGGACGAATTTTGTGCAGGTAGCCAAGGGATGGTGGTCTGACTCTAGATTGAATTCCTTGCCGTAGAGATACGGATAGAAGCAGCGGACGGCCCACACCACTGCCAGACACTCCAACTCGATGGTGTGGTAGTTTAATTCTGCTCCCGTCAACTTCTTGCTGGCATAGGATATGGGAAGCAGACCTCGACTTTGGTCTTGGAGTAGAGCAGCCCCGAGTCCAATTCTGGATGCATCTGTGCGAAGCACGAAAGTGCGTCAGGGTCTGCAAGTTGCAGCACTGGCTGTCTGGATATAGCGTCCTTCAGCTCCCTGAAAGCCTTCACGTCTTCCTCCTTCCAATCCAGATTCTCAGGCTTTCGAGCAGTGGTTTTGTCGGTAAGGGGCTTTGCTGTCTCTGCAAAGTGAGGTGCAAACTTTGGGTAATATCCGACCAGGCCCAGGAATGAACGGAGCCCCTTCTTAGTCTTGGGTGGCTGAGCGTCCTCGATTCTTCCTACCTTGTCGGGCTCTGGCAGAAGGTACCCCCTGCCAACAACATGACCCAAAAACAGCACCTCTGACTCCGCTATCCTGCACTTGGTAGGGCGTGCGGCGAGTTGCACTTCTCGAAGACGATGGAAGAGTTTCCTTAGCAAGCGCAGATGTCCCTCCCATGTTACAGTTGCCAAAAGTAGATCATCGATGAAGTTATGAGCTTCATTCATTTCCAGTGGCTGTAACATGAGCCGCATGATACGGCTAAACACTGCACCTGCAGTCTTGAGTCCAAACGGCATAACTTGGAACTGAAACTGACCCTCAGGCGTAGTAAATGCAGTTTTCTCCCGGTCGGCAGGATCCATTGGGATCTGCCAATAGCCTTTTGCCAAGTCAAGTTTGCTGAAGTACTGGGCCTTGGCCCACTACCACTACCACTACTACTACTACTACTACTA